>JAACNH010002429.1:8454-30811 GCA_019447015.1 Hymenochirus boettgeri
TATAGTATAGTAGTACTGTAGCCTTATATTACCGTATATACTCGAGTATAAGCCGACCTGAGTATAAGCCGAGGTACCCATTCTTACCTGAAAAAGTAATAAAACCTGATTGACTCGAGTATAAGCCGAGGGTAGAAATTATCACCACTACTGCTCACTTGTAATTACCTAAAACGATTAGAAAATGAACATGAATAAAGAGGAGGTCCATGTTTTATTTTTAGAGTATTTATTTTCAAATAAAAACAACCTGTTTTGTAGTCACTATATGCATTAAAGCAACAAAAAGTATGGAAAATATTTTAACTGGGAAACCTTTTTGCTGAATCAAAGTTCAATGGCTTGAGCAGCAATATGAAACATGCGGTACTCTAATTAAAATCCTTCAAAGTCAGATTCCTCATCATCAGTTTCTCCAAATAGTGCCTCAAATTCAGCTGGTGTAATGTCATCTGCATAGACATTATCATCACAATCATCAACAACTCCATCATCTTCATCACTGCTGCTGTGCTGAAACAAAACCTCATCTTCTGTACCATCCATGGCATTACTTATACCGCATTTCAGAAAAGCACGTTGGATGATGTCTTCTGGAATGTCCTCCCATGCATCTCGTACCCACTTTGCTACTAATTCTATATCAGGCTTCATAAGATTTCCACCTTTTGTCAATTTGGCTTGACCAGATGACATCCATTCGTGCCACATTTTTCGCACACGGTCTAAGGACTAATAAGGACTAATAAGGACTAATAAGGACTAATAAGGACCTAATAAGGACTAATAAGGACTAATAAGGACTAATAAGGACTAATAAGGACTAATAAGGACCTAATAAGGACCTAATAAGGGACAGTCCAGAGCTTTTACCGTTCTCTACAGTGACAAAACCCGTTCCCAACTTACTTTGTAGTCTAATACCAGTAACTGAACATTCCTGGTTTGTAGAAACTCATCCAGCTTTTTATAAACTGACCAATGAACCTGCCATAAAACAACGTCCGGAAGACAGTTCCATAGCTTTAAGTTATCCAGTGACAAACCTTTCCAATCACTATGTATCAATACCAGTAACTTGTAAACATTCCTGTTGTAGAAACTCCCCAGCTTTTTATTAAACTGACCAATGAACCTGCAATACAACGTCCATGGAAGACAGTTCCATAGCTTTACGTTCTCACAGTGACAAACCTTTCCCAACTCACTTTATGTATCAACTACCAGTAACTGTGTAACATTCCTGTTTGTAAGAACTCCACCAGCTTTTTATTAACTGACCAATGAACCTGCCATAATCACAAGTCCACTGGAAGACAGTTCCATAGCTTTACCGTTCTCACAGTGACAAACCCTTCCCAACTCTATTATGTACAATCCCAGTAAATTGTAACATTCTGTTTGTAGAAACTATCCAGCTTTTTATTAACTGACCAATGAACCTGGCCATCAACAATCCACTGGAAGACAGTTCCATAGTTACGGTTCTCACAGTGAAAACCCTTTCCCAACTCTACTTTATTATCAATTCCAGTAATTGTAACATTCCTTGGTTGTAGAAACTATCCAGTTTTTATTAAACTGACCAAGAACCTGCCATAACAAAAGTCCACTGGAAAAGTTCCATAGCTTACCGTTTCTCACAGTGGCAAACCCTTCCCAACTCTACTTTATGTATCAATCCAGTAACTTGGAACATCCTTGTTTGAGAAAACTATCCAGCTTTTTATAAAATGACCAATGAACCTGCACATAACAACGTCCACTGGAAACAGTTCCATAGCTTTACCGTTCTCACAGTGACAAACCCTTTCCCAACTCTACTTTATGTATCAATACCAGTAACATGTAACATTCCATTGTTTGTAGAAACTATCCAGTTTTATTAAACTGACAATGAACTGCCATAACAAGTCCACTGGAAACAGTTCATAGCTTTACCGTTTAACAGTGACAAACCCTTTCCCAACTCTACTGATGATCAATACCAGTAACTTGTAACATTCCTTGTTTGTAGAAAACTCATCCAGCTTTTTATTAAATGACCAATGAACCTGGCCATAACAACGGTCCACTGAAGAGACAGTTCCATAGCTTTACCGTTCTCACAGTGACAAACCCTTCCCAACTCTACTTTATTGACAATTACCAGTAACTTGTAACATTCCCTTGTTTGTGAAGAAACTCATCCAGCTTTTTATAAACTGACCAATGAAACTGCCATAACAACGTCCACTGGAAAGACAGTTCAATAGCTTTACCGTCTCAACAGATGTATCAATCCCAGTAACTTGTAACATTCCTTGTTTGTAGAAACTCCTCCAGCTTTTTATTAAACTGACCAATGAACCTGCAATCACAATGTCCACTGGAAGACAGTTCCATAGCTTTACCGTTCTCACAGTGACAAACCCTTTCCCAAACTCTTTTATGTATCAATACCAGTAACTTGTAACTTCCTTGTTTGTAGAAACATCAGTTTTTATTAAACTGACCAATGAACTGCACAAACAACGTCCACTGGAAACAGTTCCATAGCTTTACCGTTCTCACAGTGACAAACCCTTTCCCAACTCTACGTTATGTATCAATACAGTAACTTGTAACATTCCTTGTTTGAGAAACTATCCAGCTTTTTATTAACTGACCAATGAACCGCCCATAACAAGGTCCACTGGAGACAGTTCCATAGCTTTACCGTTCTCACAGTGACAAACCCTTCCCAACTCTACTTTATGTATCAATCCAGTAACTTGTAACATCCTTGTTTGTAGAAACTCATCCAGCTTTTTATTAAACTGACCAATGAACCTGCCATAACAACGTCCACTGGAAGACAGTTCCATAGCTTTACCGTTCTCACAGTGACAAACCCTTTCCCAACTCTACTTTATGTATCAATCCCAGTAACTAACATTCCTTGTTTGTAGAAAACTCATCCAGCTTTTTATTAAACTGACCAATGACCTGCCTAACAAACGTCCACTGGAAAACAGTTCCATAGCTTCAAACCCTTTCCCAACTCTACTTTATGTATCAATACCAGTAACTTGTAACATTCCTTGTTTGTAGAAACTCATCCAGCTTTTTATTAAACTGACCAATGAACCTGCCATAACAACGTCCACTGGAAGACAGTTCCATAGCTTTACCGTTCTCACAGTGACAAACCCTTTCCCAACTCTACTTTATGTATCAATCCCAGTAACTTGTAACATTCCTTGTTTGTAGAAACTTATCCAGCTTTTTATTAAACTGACCAATGAACCTGCCATAACAACGTCCACTGGAAGACAGTTCCATAGCTTTACTGTTCTCACAGTGAAAAACCCTTTCCGAGTGTATTTAAAGGGGATGTTGAAGGATAACTAGCTGTATCCTAAGTTGTACTGTTTAAGGGAAACAAGAAAATAAATATTGATAATAAATAAGGAATATTTAACGTTAAATTAAATATACTTAAAATGTTAGATGACATCACTGTCCCTTTTGTTTGCGACGTATCTGTGTAGATGTCTTTAGTTGCAGATAGTACATGTATAGGTTCGTACACACGTGCGATCACAGGTTAAGACCCACAGGTTAGACCCAGTGCCACTTGGGGTGCAGCGCTGTACATTATAACAATACAGATATACAGTATGTATGTATATGTTTATTTTTATAGCGCCACTTGGGGACACAGCGCTGTACATTATAACAATACAGGTTATACAGTATGTATGTATATGTTTATTTATATAGCGCCACTTGGGTACACAGCGCTGTACATTATAACAATACAGATTATACAGTATGTATGTATGTAATGTTTATTTATGTAGCGCCACTGGGTACACAGCGCTGTACATTAGACAATACAGATTATACAGTACGTATGTATATGTTTATTATATAGCGCCCACTTGGGTACACAGCGCTGTACATTATAACAATACAGATTATACAGTGATGTATATGTTTATTTATATAGCGCCACTTGGGACACAGCGCTGTACATTATATGATACAGATTATACAGTATGTATATGTTTATTTATATAGCGCCACTTGGGTACACAGCGCTATACATTACAACAATACAGATTATACAGTATGTATGTATATGTTTATTTATATAGCCCCACTTGGGTACACAGCGATGTACATTATAACAATACAGATTATACAGTATGTATGTATATGTTTATATAGCGCCACTTGGGTACACAGCGCTGTACATTATAACATACAGATTATACAGTATGTATGTATATGTTTATTTATATAGCGCTACTGGGGACACAGCGCTGTACATTATAACAATACAGATTATACAGTAGTATGTATATGTTTATTTATATAGCGCCACTTGGGGACGCAGCGCTGTACATTATAACAATACAGATTATACAGTATGTATGTATATGTTTATTATATAGCGCCACTTGGGTACACAGCGTTACATTATACAATACAGATATTACAGTATGTATGTATATGTTTATTTATATAGCGCCACTTGGGGACACAGCGCTGTACATTATAACGATACAGATTATACAGTATGTATATGTTATTTATATAGCGCCACTGGGTACACAGCGCTGTACATTATAACAATACAGATTACAGTAGTATGTATATGTTTATTTATATAGCGCTACTGGGGGACACAGCGCTGTACATTATAACAATACAGATATACAGTACGTTGTATATGTTTATTTAATAGAGCCACTTGGGTACACAGCGCTGTACATTATAACAATACAGATTATACAGTATGTATGTATAATGTTTATTTATATAGTGCCACTTGGGACACAGCGCTGTACATTATAAGATACAGATTATACAGTATGTATATGTTTATTTATTTAGCGCCACTTGGGTACACAGCGTGTAATAAACAATACAGATTATACGTATGTATGTATATGTTTATTTATATAGCGCTACTTGGGGCACAAGCGCGTACATTAAAACAATACAGATTATACCGTATGTATGTATATGTTATTATATAGCGCTACTTGGGGACACAGCGCTGTACATATAACAATACAGATTATACAGTGCGTATGTATATGTTTATTTATTTGTAGCGCCAATTGGGTACACAGCGCGTACATTATAACAATACAGATTATACAGTATGTATGTATATGTTTATTTATATAGCGCACTGGGTACACAGCGCTGTACATTTAAACAATACAGTTATACAGTATGTATGTTATGTTTATTTATATAGCGCCACTTGGGGACACAGCGCTGTACATTATAAACATACAGATTATACAGTATGTATATGTTATTTTTATATAGCGCCACTGGGTACACAGCGCTGTACATTATAACAATACAGATTATACAGTATGTAGTATAGTTATTTATATAGCGCTACTGGGGACACAGCGCTGTACATTATAGCATACAGATTATACAGTATGTATGTATATGTTTATTATATAGCGCACTTGGGGACACAGCGCTGTACATTATAACGATACAGATTATACGTATGTATATGTTTATTTATATAGCGCACTTGGGTAACAGCGCTGTGACATTATAACAATACAGATTTACAGTATGTATGTATATGTTTATTTATATAGCGCTACTTGGGGAACAGCGCGTACATTATAACAATACAGATTATACCGTATGTATGTATAGTTATTTAATAGTGCTACTTGGGGACACAGCGCTGTACATTATAACAATACAGATTTACAGTATGTATGTATAAGTTTATTTATATAGCGCCACTTGGGTACACAGCGCTGTACATTATAACAATACAGATTATACAGTATTATGTATATGTTTATTATGTAGCGCCACTTGGGTAACAGCGCTGTACATTATAACATACAGATTATACAGTATGTATGTATATGTTTATTTATATCGCGCCATTGGGACACAAGCTGCAATATAACAATACAGATTATACAGTATGTATGTATATGTTTATTATATAGCGCCACTTGGGGACACAACCGCTGTACATTATAACAATACAGTTTATTCAGTATGTAGTATATGTTTATTATATAGCGCCACTTGGGGACACAGGCTGTACATTATAACAATACGATTATACAGTATGTATGTATGTGTTATTTAATAGCGCCACTTGGGGACACAGCGCTGTACATTCTCAATATCACAACTTTAATAGTTACACTTATAGAAATAACATAGTGCAGAGCTGCAGGGGAAGGATAATGAAGTGAACCTGATCTTAGCACAGCTCTGTGCATTGCATTTCTCAATAGTGTATTTATTTAAAGGGGGATGTTGAAGGATAACTAGCTGTATCCTAATGTTGTACTGTTTTAAGGGAAACAAGAAAAATAAATATTGATAATAAATAAGGAATATTTAACGTTAAATTAAATATACTTAAAATGTTAGATGACATCACTGTCCCTTTTGTTTGCGACGTATCTGTGTAGATGTCTTTAGTTGCAGATAGTACATGTATAGGTTCGTACACACGTGCGATCACAGGTTAAGACCCACAGGTTAAGACCCAGTGCCACTTGGGGTGCAGCGCTGTACATTATAACAATACAGATTATACAGTATGTATGTATATGTTTATTTATATAGCGCCACTTGGGGACACAGCGCTGTACATTATAACAATACATATTACAGTATGTATGTATGTATATGTTTATTTTATGTAGCGCCACTTGGGTACACAGCGCTGTACATTATGACATACAGATTATACAGTACGTATGTATATGTTTATTTATATAGCGCCACTTGGGTACACAGCGCGTCATTATAACATACAGATTATACAGTATGTATGTATATGTTTATTTATATAGCGCCACTTGGGGACACAGCGCTGTACATTAATGATACAGATTATACAGTATGTATATGTTTATTATATAGTCGCCACTTGGGTACACAGCGCTATCATTACAACAATACAGATTATACAGTATGTATGTATATGTTTATTTATATAGCCCCACTGGGTACACAGCGATGTACATTATAACAATACAGATTATACAGTATGTATGTATATGTTTATATAGCGCCACTTGGGTACACAGCGCTGTACATTATAACAACCAGATTACAGTATGTTGTATATGTTTATTTATATAGCGCTACTTGGGACACAGCGCTGTACATTATAAACAATACAGATTATACAGTATGTATGTATATGTTTATTTATATAGCGCCACTTGGGAGGCAGCGCTGTACATTATAACAATCAGATTATACAGTATGTATGTATATGTTTATTATATAGCGCCACTTTGGGTACACAGCGCTGTACATTATAACAATACAGATTATACAGTATGTATGTATATGTTTATTTATATAGCGCCACTTGGGGACACAGCGCTGTACATTATAACAATACAGATTATACAGTATGTATATGTTTATTTATATACGCCACTTGGTACACGCGCTGTACATTATAACAATACAGATTACAGTATGTATGTATATGTTTATTTATATAGCGCTACTGGGGACACAGCGCTGTACATTATAACAATACGATTATACAGTACGTTTGTATATGTTTATTTATATAGCGCAACTTGGTACACAGCGCTGTACATTATAACTCACAGATTATACAGTATGTATGTATATGTTTATTTATATAGTGCCACTTGGAGACACAGCGCTGTCATTATAACGATACAGATTATCCAGTATGTATATGTTTATTTATATAGCGCCACTTGGGTACACAGCGCTGTACATTATACAATACGATTATACAGTTGTATGTATATGTTTATTTATAGCGCTACTTGGGGACACAGCGCTGTACATTATAACAATACAGATTATACCGTATGTATGTAATGTTATTTATTAGCGCTACTTGGGACACAGCGCTGTACATATACAATACAGATTATACAGTGCGTATTGTATATGTTTATTTATGTAGCGCCACTGGGTACACAGCGCTGTACATTATAACAATCAGATTATACAGTATGTATGTATATGTTTTATTATATTAGCGCCACTTGGGTACACACGTGTACATTATAACAATACAGATTATACAGTATGTATGTATATGTTTATTTATATAGCGCCACTTGGGGACACAGCAGCTGTACATTATAACGATACAGATTATACAGTATGTATATGTTTATTTATATAGCGCCACTTGGGTACACAGCGCTGTACATTATACAATACAGATTATACAGTATGTATGTATATGTTTATTTATTAGCGCTACTTGGGGACACACGCGCTGTACATTATAGCAATACAGATTATCAGTATGTATGTATATTTTTTATTTATATAGCGCCACTTGGGGACACAGCGCTGTACTTATACGATACAGATTATACAGTATGTATTTGTTTATTATATAGCGCCACTTGGGTACACAGCGCTGTACATTAAACAATACAGATTATACGTATGTATGTATATGTTTATTTATATAGCGCTACTTGGGGACACAGCGCTGTACATATAACAAACAGATTATACGTATGTATGTATATGTTATTTATATAGTGCTACTTGGGGACACACGCGCTGTACATTATAACAATACAGATTATACATTTGAGTTATGTTTTTTTTTTTGCGCCCTTGGGTCCACGCGCTGTACTTTCCTACGATTACGTTGTAATGTTGTTTATTTTATGTGCGCCCTTGGGTCCCACACAGCGCTGTACTCTTCTACAGATTTCACAGTTGTATGTTTGTTTTTTTTGCGCCCTGGGCCACCCGCTTTTTTGTCATTTTCTTACCATCCACTCTCGTTGTTGTATTGTTTTTTATTGCGCCACGTGGGCCCCCTGCTGTCCATTTCACTCAGATTTCAGTTGTTTGTATATGTTTTTTTAGCGCCACTTGGGGACACAGTGCTGTCACATTATCCATCTTTTTACTGTATGTCTGTTGTTGGTTTTTTGCGCCCTGGGGCCGCGCTGTACATTTACTACAGGTAGTGTGTATGTTTATTATATAGCGCCACTTGGGCACAGCACGGTACATTATAACAACAATACAGATGTACGTATGTAGTTATGTTTATATAGCGCCACTTGGGGACACAGCGCTGTACATTATAACAATACAGATTACACAGTATGTATGTAATGTTTATTTATATAGCGCCACTGGGGGAACAGCGCGACATAAACAACAAGTTACAGTAATGTAAATGTTATATAGTGCCACTGGGTACACAGAGTTGTCATTTACACATACAGATATAACAGTATGTATGTATATGTTTATTTATAAGCGCCACTTGGGACACAGCGCTGTACATTATAACAATACAGATTATACAGTATGTATGATATGTTTATTATAACGCCATTGGGTACAGCGCTTGACATAAACAAAACAGATTATACATTATGTATGTATATGTTTATATAGCCACTTGTGGGTACACAGCGCGTGTACATTATAACAATACAGATTATACAGTTATGTTAGTATATGTTTATTTTAATAGCGCCACTTGGGACACAGCGCTACATTAAACAATGCAGATTTATACAGTATGTATGTATAATGTTTATTTATATAGCGCCCCTTGAGGACACAGCGCTGTAATTATAACAATACAGATTATACAGTATGTATGTATATGTTTATTATATAGCGCCACTTGGGTACACAGTGTTGTACATTATACAATACAGATTATACAGTATGTATGTATATGTTTATTAGCGCCACTGGGGACAAAGCGCTGTACATTAAACAATACAGATTATACAGTATGTATGTTAGTGTTATTTAATATAGCGCCTCTTGGGTACGCAGCGCTGTACATTATAACAATACAGATATACAGTATGTATGTATATTTTTATTTATATAACGCCACGTGTACACAGCGCTGTACATTATAACATACAGATTATACAGTATGTATGTATATGTTTATATAGCGCCACTTGGGACACAGCGCTGTACATTATAACAATACAGATTATACAGTATGTATGTATAGGTTTATTTATATAGCGCCACTTTGGGACACCAGTGTTTACATATAACAGTACAGATTATCAGTTGTATGTATATTGTATTTATATAGACGCCACTTGGTACGCGCACGCTGTACATTATAACAATACAGATTATACAGTATGTATGTATATGTTTATTTATAAGCGCCACTTGGGACACAGCACGTTACATTAAAAAAATACAGATTATACAGTATGTATGTATATGTTATTTATATACGCCACTTGGGGACACAGCGCTGTACATTATAACTACAGATTTACAGTATGTATGTATATGTTTATTTAATAGCGCCACTTGGGTACACAGCGCTGTACATTATACCATACAGTATACAGTGTGTATGTATATGTTTATATATATTAGCGCCACTTGGGACACAGCGCTGTACATTATAACAAATCAAGATTATACGTATGTAGTATATGTTTATTTATATAGCGCCACTTGGGTACACAGCGCCGTACATATAACAATACAGATTATACAGTATGATGTATTGTTTTATTTATATAGCGCCACTTGTGTACACAGCGCCGTACATTAACATACAGAATACAGGGTATGTATATGTATTTATATAGCGCACTGGGTACACAGCGCTGTACATTATAACATACAGATTATACAGTATGTATGTAATGTTATTTATATAGCCACTTGGTACGCAGCGCTGTACATTAACAAACAGATTATACGTATGTATGTAATAGTTATTTATATAGCGCCACTTGGGACGCAGCGTCTGTACTTATACAATACAGATTATACAGTATGTAGTATATTGTTTATTTATATAGCGCCACTTGGGTACACACGCTGTACATTATAACAATACACATTATACAGTAGTATGTAATGTTATTTATATAGCGCCACTTGGGTACACAGCGCTGTACATTATAACATACAGATTATACAGTAGTGTATGGTTTATTTATATAGCGCCACTTGGGGACACAGCGCTGTACATTATAACAATACAGATTATACAGTATGTATGTATATGTTTATTTATTATAGCGCCACTTGGGGACACAGCGCTGTACATTATACAATACAGATTATACAGTATTATGTATATGTTTATTTTATATAGCGCCACTTGGGTACACAGCGCGACATTATAACACTACAGATTATACAGTATGTTGATATGTTTATTTATATAGCGCCACTTGGGGACACAGCGCTGTACATTATAACGAACAGATTATACAGTATGTATATGTTTATTTATATAGCCACTTGGGTACACACGCTGTACATTATAACAATCCAGATTATACAGTATGTAGTATATGTTTATTTATATAGCGCTACTTGGGACACAGCGCTGTACATTATAACTACAGATTATACAGTACGTATGTATTGTTTATTTATATAGCGCCCTTGGGGACACAGCGCTGTACATTATAACCATACAGATATACAGTGTGTAGTATATGTTTATATATATAGCGCCACTGGGGACACAGCACTGTACATTATAAAATACAGATTATACAGTATGTATGTATATGTTTATTTATAAGGCGCCACTTGGGGACACAGCGCTGTACATATATACAATACAGATTATACAGTATGTATGTATATGTTATTTATATAGCGCCACTTGGGGTACACAGCGCTGTACATATAACAATACAGATTATACAGTATGTATGTATATGTTTATTTATATACGCCACTTGGGGACACCAGCGCT
Source organism: Hymenochirus boettgeri (assembly GCA_019447015.1). Classification (NCBI taxonomy): domain Eukaryota; kingdom Metazoa; phylum Chordata; class Amphibia; order Anura; family Pipidae; genus Hymenochirus; species Hymenochirus boettgeri. Next base: position 20,192 of record JAACNH010002429.1, read on the forward strand.
GTACATTATACAATACAGATTATACAGTGTGTATGTATTGTTTATATTAGCGCCACTGGGGACACAGCGCTGTACATATAACAAACAGATATACAGTATGTACGTATATGTTTATTATATAGCGCCACTTGGGTACACACGCCGTACATTAATACAATACAGATTATACAGTATTGTATGTATTGTTTATTTATAAGCGCCACTTGGTACACAGCTCCGTACATATAAACTACAGATTATACAGTATGTATGTATATGTTTTTATATAGCGCCACTTGGGTACGCAGCGCTGTACATTATAACAATACAGATTATACAGTATGTATGTATGTTTATTTTATAGGCCACTTGGGGCGCAGCGCTGTATTATAACATACAATTAACAGTATGTATGTATATGTTTTTTATATAGCGCCACTTGGGGTACACAGCGCAGTACATTTACATACAGATTTACTTATGTAGTATATGTTTATTTATATAGCGCCACTTGGGTACACAGCGCTGTACATTATAACAATACAGATTATACAGTATGTATGTAATGTTTATTTGATATAGCGCCACTTGGGGACACAGCGCTGTACGTTTAACAATACAGATTATACAGTATGTAGTATATGTTATTTATATAGCGCCACTTGGGTACACAGCGCTGTACATTATAACAATACAGATTATACAGTATGTATATGTGTTTTATTTATATAGCGCCCACGTGGGTAACAGCGCTGTACATTATAACAAACAGATTATACAGTATGTATGTATATGTTTATTTATATAGCGCCACTTGGGGACACAGCGCTGTACGTTATAACAATACAGATTATCAGTATGTATGTGTATGTTTATTTATATAGCGCCACTTGGGGACACAGCGCTGTACATTATAACAATACAGATTATACAGTATGTATGTATATGTTTATTTATATAGGCCACTTGGGGACACAGCGCTGTCATTAACAATACAGATTATACAGTATGTTATTATGGTTTATTTATATAGCGCCACTTGGGTACACAGCGCTGTACATTATAACAATACAGATTATACAGTATGTAGTATATGTTTATTTATATAGCGCCACTTGGGTACACGCGCTGTACTTATAACAATACAGATTATCAGTATGTATGTATATGTTTATTTATATAGCGCCACTTGGGGACACAGAGATGTACATTATAACAATACAGATTATACAGTTATGATGATATGTTTATTTATATAGCGCCACTTGGGTACACAGCGCTGTACATTATAACAATACAGATTATACAGTATGTATGTATATGTTTATTTATATAGCGCCACTTTGGTACACAGCGCTTACATTATAACAATCAGATTATACAGTATGTATTATAATGTTTTATTTATATAGCGCCACTTGGGGACACAGCGCTGACATTATAACAATACAGATTATACAGTATGTATGTTATGTTTATTTATATAGCGCCACTGGGACACAGCGCTGTACATTATAACAATACAGATTTACAGTATGTATGTATATGTTTATTTATATAGCGCCACTTGGGGACACAGCGCTGTACATTATAACTATACAGATTATACAGTATGTATGTATGTGTTTATTTATATAGCGCCACTTGGGGACACAGCGCTGTACATTATAACAATACAGCTCTGTATGTGTTATAATGTACAGCGCTGCGTACCCAGTGGCGCTATATAAATAACTATACATACATACTGTATAATATTTATTGTTATAAGGTACAGCGCTGGTACCCAGTAGCGCTATATAAATAAACATATACATAACACTGTATAATCTGTATTGTTATAATGTACAGCGCTGGTACCCAGTGGCGCTATATAAATAAACATATACATCCATACTGTATAATCTGTATGTGTTATAATGTACAGCGCTGTGTCCCAGTGGCGCTATATAATAAACATATACATACATACTGTATAATCTGTATTGTTATATGTACAGCGCTGTGTCCCAATGGCGCTATATAAATAAACATATAATACACTGTATAATCTGTATTGTTATATGTACAGCGCTGGTACCAAAGTGGCTATATATAATAAACATATACATACATACTGTATAATCTGTATTGTTATATATGTACAGCGCTGTGTCCCCAGTGGCGCTATATAAATAAACATATACATACATACTGTATAATCTGTATTGTTATAATGTACACTCTGTGTCCCCAAGTGGCGCATATAAATAAACATATACATACATACTGTATAATCTGTATTGTTATAACGTACAGCGCTGTGTACCCAAGTGGCGCATATAAATAAACATATACGACATACTTATACTGGTATTGTATGAATGTACAGCGCTGGTACCCCAAGTGGCGCTATATAAATAACATATAACTACATACTGTAAATCTGTATTGTTATAATGTACACGCTGTGTCCCCAAGTGGCCTATATAAATAAACATATACATACATACTGTATAATCTGTATGTTATAATGTACAGCGCTGTGTCCCCAAGTGGCGCTATATAATAAACAATACATACATACTGTATAATCTGTATTGTTATAAGTACAGCGCTGTGTCCCCAGTGCGCTATATAATAAACATATCCTACATACTGTATAACTGTATTGTTATAATGTACAGCGCTTGTCACCCAGTGGCGCTAATAATAATAAACATATCTACATACTGTATAATCTGTATTGTATAATGTAGCGCTGTGCCCCAGTGGCGCTATAAAATAAACATATACATACATACTGTATAATCTGTATGTTATAAGTAAGCTCTGTGTCCCCAAGTGGCGCTATATAATAAACATATACATACATACTGTATATCTGTATTGTTATAATGTACAGCGCTGTGTACCCAAGTGCGCTATATAATAAACATATACTACATACTGTATAATCTGTATTGTTATAATGTACGCGCTGTGTACCCAAGTGGCGCTATATATAACATATACATACATATGTATAATCTGTATTGTTATATGTACAGCTGCGTACCCAGTGGCCTATATAAATAACATATCATACATACTGTATAATCTGTATTGTTATATGTACAGCGCTGCGTACCCAAGTGGCGCTATATAAATAAACATATACATACATACTGTATAATCTGTATTGTTATAATGTACGCGCTGTGTACAACCAGTGGCGCTATTAAATAAACATATACAACATACTGTATAATCGGTATTGTTATAATGTACGGCGCTGTGTACCCAAGTGGCGCTATTAATAAACATAATCTACTACTGTATAATCTTATTGTTATATAGTACAGCGCTGTGTCCCAAGTGGCGCTTATAATATAAACATATACATACACCTGTATAATCTGTATTGTATAATGTACAGCGCTGTGTCCCCAAGTGGCGCTATATAAATAAACATATACTACATACTGTATAATCTGTATGTTATAATGTACAGCGCTGTGTACCCAAGTGGCGCTATATATAAACATACATATACATACTGTATAATCTGTATTGTTATAATGTACACCTGTGTCCCCAGTGGCCTATATAAATAAACATATCCAACATACTGTATAATCTGTATTTTAATGTACAGTGCTGTGTCCCCAAGTGGCGCTATATATATAAACATATACATACACACGTTATAATCTGTATTGGTATAATGTACGCGCTGTGTCCCCAAGTGGCGCTATATAAATAAACATATACATACGTACTGTATAATCTGTATTGTTATAATGACAGCGCTGTGTCCCCAGTACGCTATATAAATAAACATATACAACATACTGGTATAATCTGTATTGTTATAATTACAGCGCTGTGTACCCAAGTGGCGCTATATAAATAAACATTACATCCTGTTAATATCTGTATTGTTTAATGTACAGCGCTGTGTCCCAAGTGGCGCTATATAAATACAATACATACATACTGTATAATCTGTATTGTTATAATGTACAGCGCTGTGTACCCAAGTGGCGCTATATAAATAAACATATACATACATACTGTATATCTGTATTGTTATAATGTACAGCGCTGTGTCCCCAAGTGGCGCTATATAAATAAACATAACTATACTGTATAACTGTATTGTTATAAGTACAGCGCTGTGTCCCCAAGTGGCGCTATATAATAAACATATACATACTGTATAATCTGTATTGTTATAATGTACACGCTGTGTACCCAAGTGGCGCTATATAAATAAACATATACATACATACTGTATAATGTGTATGTTATAATGTACACGCTCTGTGTCCCAAGTGGCGCTAATAAATAAACATATACGTACATACTGTATAATCTGTATTGTTATAATGTACAGCGCTGCGTCCCCAAGTGGCGCTATATAAATAAACATATACATACATACTGTATAATCTGTTTTGTTATAATGTACAGCGCTGTGTACCCAAGTGGCGCTATATAAATAACATATACATAATACTGTATAATCTGTATTGTTTAATGTACAGCGCTGCGTACCCAAGTATCGCTATATAAATAAACATATACATACATCTGTATAATCTGTATTGTTATAATGTACGGCGCTGTGTACCAAGTGGCGCTTATATAAATAAACATTACATACATACTGTATAATCTGTATTGTTATAATAGTACGGCGCGTGTACCCAAGTGGCGCTATATAAATAAACATATACGTACATACTGTATAATCTGTATTGTTATATGTACAGCGCTGTTCCCAATGCGCTAATAATAAACATATACATACACACTGTATAATCTGTATTGTATAATGTACACGCTGTGTACCCAAGTGGCGCTATATAAATAAACATATACATACATACTGTATAATCTGTATTGTTATAATGTACAGCGCTGTGTCCCCAAGTGGCGCTATATAATAAACATATACATACATACTGTATAATCTGTATTTATAATGTACAGTGCTGTGTCCCAAGTGGCGCTAATAAATAAACATATACATACATACTGATAATCTGTTTGTTATAATGTACAGCGCTGCGTACCCAAGTGGCGCTATATAAATAAACATATACATACATACTGTATAATCTGTACTGTTATAATGTACAACACTGTGTACCCAAGTGGCGCTATATAAATAAACATATACATACATACTGTATAATCTGTATTGTTATAATGTACAGCGCTGTGTCCCCAAGTGGCGCTATATAAACATATACATACATACTGTATAATCTGTATTGTTATAATGTACAGCGCTGTGTACCCAAGTGGCGTTATATAAATAAACATATACATACATACTGTATAATCTGTATTGTTATAATGTACAGCGCTGCGTACCCAAGAGGCGCTATATAAATAAACATATACATACATACTGTATAACTGTATTGTTATAATGTACAGCGCTTTGTCCACCAAGTGGCGCTATAAACAATACATACATACTGTATAATCTGTATTGTTATAATGTACAACACTGTGTACCCAAGTGGCGCTATATAAATAAACATATACATACTACTGTATAATCTGTATTGTTATAATGTACAGCGCTGGTGTCCTCAAGTGGGCGCTATATAATAACATATATACATACATACTGTATAATCTGCATTGTTATACGACAGCGCTGTGTCCCCAAGTGGCGCTATAATAAATAAACTATACATACATACTGTATAATCTGTATTGTTATAATGTACAGCGCTGTGTACCCAAGTGGCGCTATATAAACATATACATACATACTGTATATCTGTTTTGTTATAATGTACAGCGCTGTATCCCCAATGGCGCTATATAAATAAACATTACACATACTGTATAATCTGTATTGTTATAATGTATACAGCGCTGTGTCCCCAAGTGGCGCTATATAAATAAACTATACATACATACTGTATATATCTGTATTGTTATAATGTACAACTCTGTGTCCCAAGTGGCACTATATAAACATATACATACATACTGTATATCGTTTGTTATAATGTACAGCGCTGTATCCCCAAGTGGCGCTATATATAAACATATACATACATACTGATAATCTGTATTGTTATAATACAGCGCTGTGTCCCAAGTGGCGCTATATAAATAAACATATACATACATACTGTATAATCTGTATTGTTATAATGTACAGTGCTGTGTCCCAAAGTGGGCGCTATATAAATAAACACTATCATACTGTATATTGTATGTTATAATGTACAGCGCTGTGTCCCCAAGTGGCGCTATATAAATAAACACATACATACATACTGTATAATCGTATTGTTATAATGTACAGCACTGTGTCCCCAAGTGGCGCTATATAAATAAACATATCATACATACTGAATAAACTGTATTGTTTAATGTACAGCGGTGGTGTCCCCAAGTGCGCTATATAAAAATAAACATATACATACATACTGTATAATCTGTATTTATAATGTACAGCGTTGTGTCCCCAAGGGCTATATAAATAAACATATACATACATACTGTATAATCTGTATTGTTATAATGTCAGCGCGCGTGTACCCAAGTGGCGCTACATAAATAAAACTATCATACATACTGTATAATCTGTATGTTATAATGTACAGCGCTGTGTACCCAAGGGCGCTATAATAAAATAAACTATACATACATACTGTATAATCTGTATTGTTATAATGTACAGCGCTGTGTCCCCAAGTAGCACTATATAAATAACATATACATACATACGGTATAATCTGTATTGTTTTTGACAGCGCTGTGTCCCCAAGTAGCGCTTATAAATAACATATACATACATACTGTATAATCTGTATTGTTATAATGTACAGCGCTGTGTACCCAAGTGGCGCTATATAAATAAACATTACATACTGTATAATCTGTATCGTTATAATGTACAGCGCTGTGTCCCCCAAGTGGCGCTTATATAAATAAACATATACATACATACTGTATAATCTGTATGCTATAATGTAGCAGCGTGTGTCCCCAAGTAGCGCTATATAATAAACATATACATACATACTGTATAATCTGTATTGTTATAATGTACAGCGCTGTGTACCAAGTGGCGCTATAATAAATAAACATATACATACTGTATAATCTGTATCGTTATAATGTACAGCGCTGTGTCCCCAAGTGGCGCTATATAAATAAACATATACATACATACTGTATAATCTGTATTGTTATAATGTACAGCGCTGTGTACCCAAGTGGCGCTTATATAAATAACATATACATACATACTGTATAATCGTATTGTTATAATGTACAGCGCTGTGTACCCAAGTGGCGCTACATAAATAAACATATACATACGCACTGTATATCTGTATTGTTATAATGTACAGCGCTGTGTCCCCAAGTAGCGCTATATAAATAACATATACATACATACGGTATAATCTGTATTGTTATATGTACAGCGCTGTGTCCCCAGTAGCGCTATATAATAAACATATACATACATACTGTATAATCTGTATTGTTATATGTACAGCGCTGTGTACCCAAGTGGCGCTATATAAATAAACATCATACATACTGATAATCTGTATCGTTATAATGTACAGCGCTGTGTCTCCAAGTGGCACTATATAAATAAACATATACATACATACTGTATAATCTGTATTGTTATAATGTACAGCGCTGTGTACCCAAGTTGCGCTATATAAATAAACATATACAAACGTACTGTATAATCTGTATTGTTATAATGTACAGCGCTGTGTCCCCCAGTAGCGCTATATAAATAAACATATACATACATACTGTATAATCTGTATTGTTATAATGTACAGCGCTGTGTACCCAAGTGGCGCTATATAAATAAACATATACATACTGTATAATCTGTATCGTTATAATGTACAGCGCTGTGTCCCAAGTGGCGCTATATAAATAAACAATATACATATACTGTATAATCTGTATTGTTATAATGTACAGCGCTGTGTACCCAAGTGGCGCTATATAAATAAACATATACATACATACTGTATAATCTGTATTGTTATAATGTACAGCGCTGCGTCCCCAAGTGGCGCTATATAAATAAACATATACATACTGTATAATCTGTATTGTTATAATGTACAGCGCTGTGTCCCCAAGTAGCGCTATATAAATAAACATATACATACATACTGTATATCTGTATGTTATAATGTACAGCGCTGTGTACCCAAGTGGCGCTATATAAACATATACATACATACTGTATAATCTGTATTGTTATAATGTACATCGCTGTGTACCCAAGTGGCGCTATATAAAACATATACATACATACTGTATAATCTGTATTGTTGTAATGTATAGCGCTGTGTACCCAAGTGGCGCTATATAAATAAACATATACATACTGTATAATCTGTATCATATAATGTACAGCGCTGTGTCCCCAAGTGGCGCTATATAAATAAACATATACATCATACTGTATAATCTGTATTGTTATAATGTACACGCTGTGTACCCAAGTGGGCGCTATATAAATAAACATATACATACGTACTGTATAATCTGTATTGTCATAATGTACAGCGCTGTGTACCCAAGTGGCGCTACATAAAATAACAAATACATACATACATACTGTATATCTGTATTGTTATAATGTACAGCGCTGTGTACCCAAGTGGCGCTATATAAATAAACATATACATACATACTGTATAACCTGTATTGTTATAATGTACAGCGCTGTGTCCCCAAGTGGCGCTATATAAATAAACATACATACATACTGTATAATCTGTATTGTTATAATGTACAGCGCTGCACCCCAAGTGGCACTGGGTCTAACCTGTGGGTCTTAACCTGTGATCGCACGTGTGTACGAACCTATCATGTACTATCTGCAACTAAAGACATCTACACAGATACGTCGCAAACAAAAGGGACAGTGATGTCATCTAACATTTTAAGTATATTTAATTTAACGTTAAATATTCCTTATTTATTATCAATATTTATTTTTCTTGTTTCCCTTAAAACGTACAACTTAGGATACAGCTAGTTATCCTTCAACATCCCCTTTAAAATAATACCACTATTGAGAAATGCAATGCACAGAGCTGTGCTAAGAGTCAGGTTCACTTCATTATCCTTCCCCTGCAGCTCTGCACTATGTTTTTCTATAAGTGTAACTATTAAAGTTGTGATATTGAGAAATACATTACACAGAGCTGTGCTAAGATCAGGTTCATTACATTATCCTCCCCCTGCAGCTCTGTACTATGTTATTTCTATAAGTGTAACTATTAAAGTTGTGATATTGAGAAATACATTACACAGTGCTGTGCTAAGATCAGGTTCATTACATTATTCTCCCCTGCAGCTCTGTACTATGTTATTTCTATAAGTGTAACTATTAAAGTTGTGATATTGAGATATACATTACACAGAGCTGTGCTAAGATCAGGTTCACTTCATTATCCTCCCCCTGCAGCTCTGTACTATGTTATTTCTATAAGTGTAACTATTAAAGTTGTGATATTGAGAAATACATTACACAGAGCTGTGCTAAGATCAGGTTCATTACATTATCCTCCCCCTGCAGATCTGTACTATGTTATTTCTATAAGTGTAACTATTAAAGTTGTGATATTGAGAAATACATTACACAGGGCTGTGATAAGATCAGGTTCACTTCATTATCCTCCCCCTGCAGCTCTGTACTATGTTATTTCTATAAGTGTAACTATTAAAGTTGTGATATTGAGAAATACATTACACAGAGCTGTGCTAAGATCAGGTTCATTACATTATCCTCCCCCTGCAGCTCTGTACTGTTTCTTTAAGTGTAACTATGTTAGAGGGAACATGCTGTACGCTAAAGATGAGGCGTTGTGCGCAGAATTAATTACAGTGACTCTGCGTAACGCTTTACATACATTTACTCCTCTATCCCATCTTATTCTGTCTCCTGACGCGCGACCTGATACTGTAAACCTGCGATGAGAACCCATTTCTCATTCATTTATTACTGCAATCTATTTCTCCAGATATCTCTTGTGTTAATATTTAGAGGAGGAAAACCTGTAATCCTTTAGATATGAGAAGGTTCACTTTCATTTTGGCCGGCTAATCTTTTATATAAACAAGGGGCTAGGATTTCTCTATTTGCAAGGATCCCCCCTAAGTCAATGGAAAGTCGCAGAGCGAGGTATAAATTGAAAACATCGCCCGTACAGGAACTCAAAGGTTTAGTCTCCATTTTGAACTTGTAAACATTCGTTCGATGGCAGATAATAAAATATTTGTGCTGCGCACAACAGCATCCAGGGAACGTTAAACATCTCTTCCATAGAGGGGGCTAAGGGTGTTGGGTGTCATAGTTGTGTTCAATGGGTTTAAAGGGTAACTGCAGTCGAAATCAAACTTTTTAAGCATCAAAGTACATTTTCCAGGGAGGTCCGAAAGCCTACTCCTACCCCCTGGGTGGCCACTAGGCTGAGCAGTTACTGTAACTCTGTGACTGGGGGAGGAAACGTTACTTGTGTAGGGACACGGGGGGTGAGCGATGTTTCCAATGTACTTTGATAATGAAAAGGTTTGATTTTGGATACAGTTGTCCTTTAATTTTAAGTAAAAGTGGATTTTAGAAATACTGATTAGAGGCATTTAACATAA
>JAACNH010002430.1:0-40182 GCA_019447015.1 Hymenochirus boettgeri
ATCGGCTGGCCAAGTGCCTGAAGTCCAGTCGGGCGGTGTTCGTTGATCCACCTAGGCAGGGAACCGAGCATCCAACCGGCCGGCCACGGGCATGAAGTCTGGTCGGACGGAGTTTGTTGATCCGTCAGGGCCGGAACCGAGCGCCCAACTAGCTGGCCACGCCCACAATATGGTCGTGAAGTCCGGTCGGACTGCGTTCGTTGATCCGCCTAGGCTGGAATCCAAACCCCCAACTGGCCAGCCACGGGTGTGAAGTTCAGTCAGGCGGTGTTCGTTGATCCGCCAGGGTTGGAACCGAGCCCCCAACCGACCGGCCACGTGCGTGAAGTCCAGTGGGAACGGTGCTCATTGATCCGCCAAGGTCGAATGACGTTTGTTGATCCTCCAGGAACTAAAGAACCGGCGGGAATTTAGGAGGATCCACCAGGAAGCGAGCCAAGGGGGGAGGAAAGTATGGGGAGCAGATGATGTGGAGTACATAAATGTGGAAGTAGGACAATAGAGGGGTCAGGAAATGGAGATGGGGGGATGTGGAAGGGGAGGAAAATGTGAGACGGTGAAAGAGAGAATAAGGGTAGGATGGGATAGGGTGGGGACTAATTACAGAGTATGGAAGTTTTTTTAATGTGGACATCATAAGTACTTGTGTCCGAAACGCTCTCGCTTCCTGTGGAATCCCCACTATTTCTGTCTGGTTCTGTTCTGGCTGTTCTGCGTTCTTTATCCTGGAGATCAAAACGGTCATTCGATGGGCGGATCATAACACCTTTCCCACTGGACTTCACGAAAGTGGCCGTCGGTTGGTGCGCGGTTCCACCCGACCCTGGCGGATTTCAACGACGCCCCGCCTGACCGCCTTCCTCCGTGCGGCCAGTTGGTGTTGGATTCCAGCCTAGGCGGATCGACGAACCGCAGTCAGAAACCGACTTCACGACCAGATTGTGGCATGGCCAGCCGTTGGGCGCTCGGTTTCCGGCCCTGCCGGACCACCAACCCTCCGTCCTAACCAGACTGTCAACTTCCCTTGGCCTTCCGGTTGGATCTCGGTGCCCTGCCTAGGTTGATCAACGAACACCGCCTGCACTGGACTTCACGCACGTGCCAGCCGATTGGGGGCTTGTCCCTCTGCAGATCTCCTTGGTTCTTGACGTTCTAAGAGGATCATCGCACTGACTTTACGCTTTTTACCAGCCCATTTGGGGCCTCCATCACTTATCTGTCTCTTTTTTCTGATGGAACCTCCGCATTTCCTTGTAGGCGGAGACAAGCCCCCAATCGGCTGGCCACGTGCGTGAAGTCCAGTCGGGCGGTGTTCGTTGATCCACCTAGGCAGGGAACCGAGCATCCAACCGGCCGGCCACGGGCGTGAAGTCTGGTCGGACGGAGTTTGTTGATCCGTCAGGGCCGGAACCGAGCGCCCAACTGACTGGCCATGCCCACAATATGGTCGTGAAGTCCAGTCGGACGGCGTTCGTTGATCCGCCTAGGCTGGAATCCAAACCCCCAAGGCCGGCCACGGGCGTGAAGTCTGGTCGGACGGAGTTTGTTGATCCGTCAGGGCCGGAACCGAGCGCCCAACTGGCTGGCCACGCCCACAATATGGTCGTGAAGTCCGGTCGGACGGCGTTCGTTGATCAGCCTAGGCTGGAATCCAAACCCCCAACTGGCCAGCCACGGGCGTGAAGTTCGGTCAGGCGGTGTTCGTTGATCCGCCAGGGTTGGAACCGAGCCCCCAACCGACCGGCCACGTGCGTGAAGTCCAGTGGGAACGGTGCTTATTGATCCGCCACGGTCGAATGACGTTTGTTGATCCTCCAGGAACTAAAGAACCGGCAGGAATTTAGGAGGATCCACCAGGAAGCGAGCCTACAAGGAACTGAGGAGGTTCCATCAGAAACCGAGCCAGAAAGTGGAACTAGGCCCCCAACTGGCTGGCTAAAAGCGTGAAGTCAGTTCGCTGATCCTCTTAGAACCGTCAAGAATCAAGGAGGATCTGCCAGGAGACAAGCCCCCACTGCCAAGAGACAAGCCCCCAATCGGCTGGCCACGTGCGTGAAGTCCAGTCGGGGAAAAAAACAAAGGCTACTTTACCACTTTTTCAAACACCCCCTACCATGTTTTTTTAGACCCATTTTAAGTTAATTAACCCGTGTGCTGCCACCTGGTGGTGAATCGAGGCATCACTTACCGTAAGTTAATTGCATAACTTCCAAATGTCAACGATTGTTCAGACATTTCATAAATTAAATAAGATAGGGAGTGTATAAGCCTCCTTGGTTCTTGACAGTTCTTAGAGGATCAGCGAACTGACTTCACGCTTTTAGCCAGCCAGTTGGGGGCCTACTTCCACTTTCTGGCTCGGTTTCTGATGGAACCTCCTCAGTTCCTTGAGTTCCTTGTAGGCTCGCTTCCTGGTGGATCCTCCTGAGTTCCTGCCAGTTCTTTAGTTCCTGGAGGATCAACAAACGTCATTCGACCTTGGCGGATCAATGAGCACCATTCCCACTGTCGGTTCCAACCCTGGCGGATCAACAAACACCGTCTGACTGAACTTCACGCCCGTGGCTGGCCAGTTGGGGGTTTGGATTCCAGCCTAGGCGGATCAACGAACGCAGTCCGACCAGACTCGCCCGTGGCTGGCCAGTTGGGGGTTTGGATTCCAGCCTAGGCGGATCAACGAACGCAGTCCGACCAGACTTCACGACCATATTGTGGGCGTGGCCAGTCAGTTGGGCGCTCGGTTCCCGCCCTTACGGATCAACAAACTCCGTCCAACCAGACTTCACACCCATGGCCGGCCGGTTGGATGCTCAGTTTCCTGCCTAGGTGGATCAACGAACACTGCCTGACTGAACTTAACGCACGTTAGGGGGGCCCCCATAAATCTGACTTGGGCCTTGGGCCCCATTTGGTCTTAATCCGGCTCTGGCCATACTGCTCAAAGCTGCAGCCACACTACAATGTAAGGGAATGTGGGTAAAAAGCTTAATCCTTTCACACACATTACAGTCCTTTTCTATACAATACTCCCAAATCCAAAAAACGTATCCCAGCGCATTATACATATCTGTTTGGTTTTTGTAATATGTTTTTGTGATGTTTTGGCTTATTTATTAATTGGGAATACAGAGCAGTGGGTGCTGATACTGGGGTCTGTTCTCTAGTAGTTACTATTTAGTTACTATTCTCCTAGCACGACCCTAAATAGGTTTTTCTCTATACCCAGTATATGGATGAGCTGTAGCTTCTCCCCACTTTTGTATACATACGAAAACATGCAAGCCCTAAAATGCTATTTAACTGGAACAAAAAAAAGCTAGACCACAATGGCATGTTTCTCATTTACTTTGCAATTTATTAGAGCGTTCCGATCGCATGCCAGCGCATTACATTTATAAAATAAATTATCCCAAATAGCAATCACAATCATCCCTAGATTAACAAAACCTGTCATCTATTAATATATATGGCTTTTCTATAATCCAACAAAGTACAAAACATTGTACTACAGAAAATCACTTTTGAATTAGATTTACTTTAAACAAAAGAAAATGTCACAAAGACTCAAAATTCCAACAGAAGAACAACAGAGAGAATTTATAGAACAAAAAATACACAAAACAGAAACAAAAAAGTAATTTAAATACATTACAGGATTTTTTTCAAAGAAGGGCATGTCCACCCTTTATACAAACTTTCTGTATATTATAGTCCATGTTCCCTCAGCCCCAACCGCTATAATTATATTCTCAGAAAGTCCCCCTATCATTACTTACCTTACCTCTCTCCTTCACCGCACTGCCCCGGCCCTCTGCTTGCACGGTACTGCAAGAAGGGGGCGGGACCAGCAGCCACGTCTGTGATTGGCTGAGAGGCTTCTCAGAACGGCGAAGAAGAGGGGTAAGGTAAGTAATGATCAGGGGACTTTTTGAGAATATATTTCTGAGAATATAATTATAGCGGGCAACATGGACTATAATATAAAGAAAGGAATTTAGACTAGGGGGAGGGAGACCAAAGCGGTGACCACTTTTTTTAACTTTTGGGGATATAAGGTAAGGATTTTATTACACTACAGAGTGGGGCCAGTAGTTGGGGGGATTATAGTTTTGGGGGTGGACATGCACTTTAAACAAAGAAAAATAGAAGACATTCCCCATAACCATCTTGATGAATTTTTAATGTCGTTCATACATCAGTTCACAGAAAAGATGGAAATGAATCTTTGGTACTGAAAAATGAAAATTGGAGCTTACAAAATCAGAACCAAAATCAGAATAATGTCCACTATAAAACTAAAAGCATCATTAACAGAAACAGAGAGCATCACCAATGTCTCAACCAGAAAAACAACAATACAAATACTTGCTGACAATAACATACCCCCAACTGAAATATCGGGACACAAAAGCTTGACAAGCATCAACAATTACTCCTTCATATCTCCCAAATACATCCCAAAACATCAACTTCATTTCATCTCCCAAATATAAACACAACCTCATCATACAATTATAAAGGACTAGATATAACAACCAAAAATACACCATTTTTGGACACAACTGTATCTTGAACAACTCAACAATTTCCATAAATCAACAAAGTGCTTTTCCTGCTTAAACCAACAAACAACCAACAAAGAATTATATATATATATATATATATATATATATATTATCATATATAATATGGATAAAAGAAAAATACCTTCAACTCTTTTCCTACATGTTAAACAAATATTAAAATGTATTGTTCTACTAACAAATGTTTCACTTGATAAGCACAGAAATTAAACTTAAACTAAAACTAAACCATTACAAACAAATAAATGCACTTAAACCAAAAATCAGCTATCCCAATTTTTTTTCCCATGTACTATATATTGGAGATTACTAATGTAGTTTAAAGGGCACATCTATACGGAAATCAATAGGTTATTTTAAATTGACACTATAACTGGAAACAGATATATTCCCAACCCCAATTATTCCTTTTGTTGATCTGCCCCATTTATTTAGATATCCATCTGTAACTTTTATATTTCCAGCTCACTGTCAATCAAGTTCCTTGCCTCTAAAAATATTCTGTGAAGGAGTTTTTTGTACTGTAGCTGGAATGGTGACAGACGTTTTGACAGTTGGAAATGCTGTGTGTGTGTGCAGGCTTTGACAGTTTGGTTTGTGGCGGGGAGGGAAAGCCTCGCGTTCGGATGGAAGTGGGACTGGTTAAAAGAGGGAGGGGGACATACTGCTTCCAAACAAATGAGAGTAAGTGTCTACTTACATGGCTATTTCAATATAGACTAAGATGAGGCCCCAAAGTCACTTTTTTAAGTATAGTGCGTCCCTTTTATGCTCCCCATACTGTAAATTATAAGGTATAACAGAAGTCCCCTAGGCAGTTTTGTTACCTTTATAAATCGCTTGGCTGTGGCCTGTGCCTTTTATATGGCCTACAGAACTCCTATATAACCCTAGAATAACATTAGGCGGTACATTATTGTACTATATAATCCACCCCACCCATGCATCCCTACAAGACCCAACTGTAAAAATATAGATGATAATTATATCTCCTAATGTAAATTATAAGATACTAGATGTTCACTTAGGAGATCTGTGTCGATATGAAATGTACAGGAACACAGAATGTGTTGTAAAGAACAGGAACTCTATGTACCACCATGTATTATAAGGTATAGTGACTTCCTTACTATTAATTAAACGGAAAACTGAAGTCATTGAGGAGTTTCTGTGTCCATATAAAGTACAAGGACTGATTTATAGATTTTAGGGAACTTTGGTACACTCATGTATCATCATCTATTGTAATTATAAGGATATTAGAATCACCTGAGAAATTTCTGAGTCCATTTAAAGGTACAAGGACAGGTCTTGAAGAAGTAATATTCGACATTAAAAGATACCAGAATCATTTACTAATACAACGGAGGTAATATTGGAAATATTCCGATCTCTATATCAGGAAGAGAAACCTTCTCACCTTGAATGTGGATCAAGTTCATGGCAAAACCACTAGACTAAAATCTTCACCCAGAGACATAACAGTCAAGCCCACACATTACAAAGTAAAAGAAAAAATAATACAAGAAGCCAGAGGGGACCACAGATGGGAAATACAAAGGCCACAAAATAAATATGCAGAAGTTGCCCCCAAAACTGTTGGGAAACGCCGACAACTACCCCATATGAAGCCCTAATGGACAAAAGCATTCGCTACAGATGGGATTCCATTCCAGCTATAATTTTACTATCATTGGGATGGCATCCTACTGATATGCGAATTGGGGATTTTTAATTGATTTACCAACTGCACTTTCAACAGACAGCAGGGCCGTAAGTATTATACAACACACATGGAAATCAATAACCCAGTTAAAATCCCCGGGAATGAAGCTATGAAATCCTGAGACTCTCACAACAGGAAACAGAAAAACATGAAAGGAATTGATAGACTGGGAACAACTATTCCAGATTAGTATATATTTATAGTTGTTTTGCATAATTTAAGTGGATACCTATTCGTATTTGGCTAGAGACATATAAATCTAATAATATCAATCCCTCGATTGAAAACTCCTAAGCTGGGAAACTGTTAATCACGATGGAACTACATTCTAATAACTGATTGCTGGTGTACCTGAACAAAGGCCCAGATTAAGAATTAATACTTATTCCCTTAATGGGAACTTCAATGAATCCTCTTTCCTAATAAAGTTACAAATGTTTTACTATGGTATATAGTTAAGAACTATTTTCTGGATATAAAAAGTTTGTTCAGAACCATAAATACTTATTTTTAGCCACATTTCAAAAGAATGTATCTAAAAATTGCTAAAGAATATATAATAATATCCCCTACACCTTTCCTTATACCCCCAACCCTTTCTACCCCCCCTACCTGTTCAAATATAAAATCCGAGGTGAAGCTGTAAAACACAGTTCTATAAGATATTTATATCTAAAGTTATAAAGAAATATTTAGAAAAATATATTGCAAACTGATGCAGGGAAACAATACTTATAACATGTTTGAATATAAGCCAGAAAAATATTAGAGAAAAGAGTGATGTCAAGGAAATGCTATAAAAACATTAAACTATACTTTACATAGCGTTGGAGGATTTAAAAGGCAATGTCCACACCGATTTAAAAGGCATGTCCACACTGCCCACCCCAACGCCGATATATATTACATACCAAAAATGTCTAGATCGATACTTACAGCCCTTACACTCACCGCGTGTAAATTTTGCAGTAATTGCAAACGGCGGTGGGCTGCAGCCGCGTCTGTGATTGATGGCAATTCAATGTAGACGCCATGGGAGAGAAGGGGCTGTAAGTAGTATCTAAATATCTTTTTAAAAAAATATTTCAGAGTTGGGGTTGGGGTTGGGCAGGGTGTACCTACCTTATCCAAGGATTTCACACGCTAGGTGCCACGGCCACAGAGGAGGGATCTGGATGGGTAGGGCTCCTCTGCGCATGCCTCAGACCTTGTGAGGCAGATACAGAGAGCGGATGAATCACTGACAGCTCTGCTCTTCAGTTTCCTGTACTTTGAAAAGCACTGCAGGAGAGCCATTTGGGACAGAGAGTGTAAGGTAAGGAGTTTTTTTAAACTACAGATTGGGGCCAGTATGTGGTTAATTTTGGGGGTGCACTTGTCCTTTAATTCCCCTAGTTCATGACTTTTAGCTTTCAAACAATATAATAAATACCCCACACATAATATTTTTACAAGAAACCATTTTCTAACCATCAGCTCTTACACTTAAATAAACACTATTCCCCATATCATTTACTCAGTAGTCCTGCCAAAAAAAGTGGTGTAACCATTTAATTTCATAATCATTAGATATTAAAATACTTAAAACATTATTAGACCCAGAAGAAAGATTCTTAATAATACACTGTCAAATTAATCAAATTATCTGCACCCTATTGAATATTTACGCACCAACAACAAACAACACCATTTGTCACAAAATTATTGGGTAAACTAAACATAAATCCCACCTGCCAAACATCATAGTAGGAGACCTTAAAGGGACTGTCCACCCCGCTGGGCAAAAATGAGTATGTTGTGCAAACTACCCCCAAAACCTGGACTTCGTTTTGTTTCCAATCATTAAATCTGCATTCCCACAATAGATTTTATACTTGCAAGCTCCAAGATCCACCGCCGCTTCCTGTCTCTCCACTGTGGCTGCTGGTTCTTTTTGTGTTCCCGAGCAGCCAGTGGAGACGGCTCCTGGAATGGCAATCAGTGATTGGCTTGGACGTCACTGTCACGGCCGACACTCCTGCCTTACCCAGAAGTCGAGAGCAGATTGCGAGCCATGGCGTGGATCGCAGAGCTTGTAAGTATAAAATCTCCTGCTGGCAGCAGATTTAATGATTGGAGACAAAACTAAGTCCAGTTTTAAGAGTTTTTGCACAACATACTCATTTTTGCCCCGAGGGGGACAGCCCCTTTAACTCCATTAGACCAGCCTGGGATAAATCTCACGCACATAAATTAAAATATAGAATGGAAAATTAAAAAGGTAACCAAAGATACCAAGACCTGGGACTCTCAGATGTTGGAGAGAAAAAAAACTAAATGCGCAAAATTACTCCAACTATTCTACACACCACAACTGCTACACAAGACTGGATTATATATTATGTTCTACACCACTACTAATGCTATTACACATTCACATTCCACATTAGGGCTATTTTGGATTAGGAATGTACTGCCTATGGTTGAGCTATTTTGGATTACGAATGTACTGCCTATGGTTAGCAGGTGAGGGAAGCAGCACCTGAAGATTAAAGGAACGTGGGAGTGCGAGGAGTTTACAGTATATGTGGAGATTAGGGCAATGTGGCTGATCAGATTACAAAATTGTCACTATGAAACTAGATACTCAACACCCATCTAGAAAACCATTTCAATGGCGTTTCAATGAGTACTATTAACTAATCAAAACAATCAAAGAAATAATACCTCATAAATAAAGGAATATTTTCAATTAAATATGGATAATCAAATCCCTATATCCCTATATGGGCAGCCCACAAGGCATATACAGTATCAGAGGAATGATAACACAATTAGCTTCTAGACCAGAAAAAAAACAACCCACAAGGAAACCTGCTCTCCATTTGAACAACTTGGAAAGTAAACATAAATAAGGGAACCTAGAGCCGTTGAGAAACTGAGAATAGCTAGACAACAGCTTCAAGCCTTATTAACCCAAAACATCGAAAAAAATATGTTATGGTCCAAATTTTTTTACCGAGAAGTGGAATAAGGCAGATAGTCCTTTAACACACACTTACCCAAAATTAATGGCCATAGGATCACTAAAATACGAACACCACGAAGGCACTTAAAACCACAAACCCAGAAACATATACCAATTACAAAAGAAAAAATGACGGCTTCCTGTTCCGGCGTGGATGTAGAGGCAGCATCTTAGAGATCCTCCGTGCTGCTCCCTAATAAATCAGCAAATATCGGCCAAACTACCCAGACTGGTAACACCTTTTACCTACACAACTCTTGAGACAACCATTTATAGATTTGTAAAGACCAACCGCATCGCTCGTCTACCAAATCAGATAAACCAAACAAAAAGAGCAAACGGGTACGCCTGGCCAAAATGTGGCTGAAGACCCTGTCACACCTCAAAGATCAAAAGAAGTTGGAATATATACCTCTGATAAGGAACAACATAACCACCCCTCACAAAACCCACGACATGGACCGATCTATCGACCACAATAGTTTTGTACGACTACAACAAGAACTAACCTCTCACTCTGAGCATTTAATGAAGTGGAACGTTAGGATTGCCTCGTTAGAGGAACGAGATGGACCAACACAGCTTCATTTCTGACTACACAAAAAACAGACTATTCTGTATTGACCGTGATGAGAAACTTAGAACAGGGTGCAAACTTAATCACATTAAGGGGCAAAATTCAAAAAGACAGGTGTAAGTGGTGGGACGAATGTATTTTATTAAGGCAGATGCAGGATTAGGACTCTGTCTGCGCCTAGTTGCTAGGGGGTCTCGGAGGGAAAGGGTTGGGTAAGCACACTGTTTTGGACGGTCCTCTCTGCCTATGGCCAAATCACTGTGCTCAATGTGGACTGCCGCACCATTACTCTTCTATGGGGTATTTATGGAAGGACCACTTCAAGTGAAGGCCTTTTGTCAACACTACCCCCCAGATGCTGGGCTAAATACGCAATCAGCTGTTATACAGTGCGGTTATCTGCCTCCAAAGCCTTACTATCTGCCGTATCCATTTGGTGCAAGTCCAGGAGCATGGCGTAACTATAGATCTGTCAGCTAGTTTAAGTAAAACATCTGATCATGTCGTATCTACGTAAACACCGGATCTAGCCGCCAGAACAGTGTGTATAGTCTTGGAGTGTGTACATCACCAGAGCCACAAAAACCATCAGGTGGAACCTTTGAGTTGTAACACATATGACTGAAAAATTGCCAAGGAGAAATAACCTCGATGTCTTTTTTATGACCAGCGCTTGCAATTATTTAAACTATACGGACAAAGCCGGCCATCGCGTACTTATAGACCTAAATCGTGGGCTACAATGACATTGCAGATCCAATTTTTTGCAGATTTAAGTGAGGTACAGCACAAGGAAACGCACTTCAACTAAAGTAGTGCCTTTTTATATAACAGAACATTAATTACACATACTATATCCTGCAACTCTCCTGCTTAAAGAAGCAATGGAAGATCATCACATCCCACAAGAGGTTGAAAACAGCAAATTTCAACGATCGATACATAGATGAAAACACCTATCCACACCAAAGATCCTGGGAATTCCCACATCAAATATGGAGGGGTAAGACCGGAGGCCTCCGAGACACATTCGCCCAATTATATGCCAAACCACAAGTGAAGACCCCACCGGTTACTAACACAGTTGTCGATTGTAGATTAGACTAGTTTCTTCCTGGTACGGAGGAGCAATAAGACATATTTTTAAAAATCAATCCCTCAACGTTTTAACTGCTACTCTATGTTACTGATGTGTACTCTAGTTACAAACACCACATTCTTTCAGCTACTTTACTCTACTGCATATCATGACCTTGAAACAACTCTAATTACACAAAAATACTATTGTGGACAGTAAAACTTCATTCAGAGAACTCAATATTATGCACCAAATCTCAAACATTTCTCCTAAAGTAGTCTATGAAATGTTAACACAGAATTTCAATGAATGTCCTATCTATAATACCAATGTTGGACATAAAATGTATATTCATGTAGATTATGTACGGTAATTGATCATTAATATCAATGGAGCTGGGTTAATGAAACAATTTATTTATTTCATTAAAGTCTGTGTTAACGACCTAAGATGGGCGATATCTATATTGCACAACATATACTTACAGTCTCCAATCGGCAAACATTGTATATCGATCATTCATTAGCCTACTAATAATCAATACGTTGGAAAGCCATAACCCTCAAGACATCTTTAAATCCAAATTATCCTAGGCATACACATATATCGGTTGTAACAACTTATCGCCTGTTCATGAACAAAGTACTAGATACGTCCCATCACTAACGGAGTTGTAAAAAAAAATCATTACCACGAGTCTAACCGATCAGATGGTTGACTGGATTACACAGGTACAGTTTCGAGACTAAAACCACTCCTTTATTTTGACAGGCATCTTTAGAAATTTGAACGGGAAATTGATCTACATTATAATGATCTGGTCTAGGGAAAAACTCTTCAGCACGTTGACACAACCTTTGACCTGTCCCCCTCCAAACGCCTCCGTTTGTAATCGAGTGTCAACTGAAAGTGCCATACACTCAACTAACCATGCAGGGCAAACCTGTTGTAGACTTCATGGAGGATGCCTTTAGGTTGACCATGATGATTACATATCTCTACACCAAAGTAAGATCACCAAACCGCACTGACTTTACCTATATAGATGGGATCTCTTCTATAATCTCCGATAACGGTAAGATACTACATTAAGATAGTGATAAGACAACACACTTTTTAAGCTACGATCGGTGCAATGCTGATTAGGCGCAAAACCCTCGATTGTAGATCGGCGTATGGGTCAACTGAAACGAGATGCATACGACTAAAACATGGAGGGGCAAGCCTGACGAGCTTCATGAGGATGCACTCTAGGGAGCTCGCATTGGGAATTAAAATTCTCTACACAACAGGTACCAAGAATCCCAAACTTACAATGGAACAACATAAAAGGATGTCCCGATAACGTTCAGACGAAAACAAAGGAGACCTGCAACATTTTTTCAAACCCGGAACGCCCAACAAATGAGACATAAAAAACTGCGTGCACAAGTGCAAGCGTTACAAACGCACAAGAGACAACCAGACAACAGGACTGTAGGCAGAGAACCTCTGCCCTACGAGGTGTCCCTGAAGAAATTACCCGATCTTCAACCGTACTAGAGCACCTATTTCCACACGCTGGAACCTACGCTAACGGCGGAAAGAAGATATAGATGGATAGGGCACATAAGACTGCGTCCCCGACCGCCAGTAGGACCCGAACCACACCACCAGAGACATAATATGCGTTTCCACTATACCTGGCGAAAGATAAAATTCTACGCACTGCTAGAGCCCTACCACCCCTAGAATGATGGCCACCCTGCAAACTGTCTGGACCTAGCCCCAAAAAACCTTGGCAATAAGTAGGATGCTTGACCCCTCTTGAATACTTACCAAACAAGGATCCTCACAGATGGGGGTTTCCCCTTTAGGCTTTTTGCCCGACACAATGGCAAAATGCTTTCTATTACAGGCCTGGAGGAAGGCCCCGCGACCTTCTACGTTCGCTTGGATTGACAATGCAACACCGCTAAAAATCCCACAAGCCCAAACAGATAGAATCCGCGCCACAAGACCAAGTCGCATTCCTCGTACCACCAAACATTCACCCATATTTAAACAACAGAGGAAAGAAGGCGAACAGTGGTCGGCCCAGGCCTGACTATCCGTCAACTGAAACGGGACTCACCAGTACTGTTTAAATGTTTATTTATTTAGCCATGTGCGGCCACAAAATTGCCAGCTCCGTACCCAGAGAATATAAGATCCACTATATATATGTGAACGAGTATCAGCATACGTTAGAAACCTGAAGCACCCGCTGTTGGCTTGTGCCAGACAATAGATAGTGCTATCCCCACTCTCACTCCACGAGCTTTAAGTAATACCAGAACAAGATCAAACGGGGAGCACATAAGGTAGAATCATACTTTATGTGAAAACACACGACGTTGTCGGGGCTGCAATGTCCCTGTCCCCTGAGGAAGGGACCTTGCAGTCCCGAACGTCGTGTGTATGTTCACAATAAAGTATGATTGATTCACACTTATATTGGTGCTCCCTCGTTGGATCTTTGAACGGAGTTATCACTGGCATCCCCTCTCCTACCTTTTACAAGTCTGCACCCCATGCGGCTTGCAGCTGCCGAACACAAGGGGATGAGGGCCACTGCGAGCAGGACACCAGATCCACCTCTGAAAATACATCTGGAGTAAATAATAAACCCAAACAGGTGACAATATAAGGTACAATCTAGACATGATACCCACTTACCAATCTAGGCATCCCTACAACCCAAAAAGTAGGATGACCAAATCCCATCTAATAGGTGGCCCTATTCAATATATAAGCAATATAGATCCGACTCAATGGAGACAACGACCCAATGTGATCAAGAAAACCGACCCACCTCACCACCTCTAGCCCACCATTAACCCTCGGGTTTTACCTATGAATTGCCTCAGATACAGCGTAAATAGAACTAAACAGGACACTGTTGTGTGAATGCACAGTGCCCTCGATCAGACTAATGTGGCCACACAGATAACTACCAGGAGAACGTATATTTGAATATCAGATAAACCATCTTGGAACTGTACAGGCACTATTTAACCCATAGGACATACATCTAATAAAAAAACCCAAAGAGGCAAATCCAGAAACAAGGTCGTTAGAGACGGCAGAGAATCCAGACTAAGCAAAAACACTGGACTGTTTATCTCACAAGTACACAAATCCACTCTCCTCATTACAGACCTCCATTAATGTTTCTATTGCTCAGCTCTATAACAGAACAGTCAACTGTTGGGTCTCCCTAATATCAATAGATAATGGGTCACCAAAAATCAAGATCCATAAAAATAGAAACATCTCTGAGGATCATGTTTGACACGGTTTTAATAGTTATAAGATGTTATACTTTGAAAAATGCTATATTTTGGAACTCAGTTAAAAATTATTTTTTTATATTTTTAAGGTTCAAAGTTTATTTGTTATCATTTATATAGATGCAGGAAAAAAAAAAATGAATAAAAACGAAAATGTTTATATACCTATCCAAAACCAAACCTCCCTACCTCCCCCCCCCCCCCCCCCTTTCCCCCCCCTTTCTTTCCTCCCTTCCCCCTTCCCTCTCCCCCCCCCATCCCGGAAGGTTAAAAAAAAGGGAAGGTTAATATATGTGTGACTACGGATATGACTAAGAGTAAACGGTCTACAAAATAAATGTTCTTCTATTTAGTATATGTGGAACCATTTAATAACACGGCATAACATATTCAAAGAAATGTTATAATCTAAATGTGTCTAGTGGAGGCGCGGGAACTATGGGGGCAGAGAATACAGCAAATATTCAAGCGATCTACAGATCAACCAACCTGTCAACATTCCGATAGGTTGGCTTCCTGCTCCGTACCCCACTCTATATACTTATATATAATTGAAATAGAAAGTAATATATGTATCTGATGATAATATATATATATATATCTAAAGAAAGCAAATAGACCCCCCCCCCACCCGGAAGGTTTAAAAAAAAGGAAGGTCAATATCTATGTAATTACAGAGATATGCTAAGAGCAAACGTATAACAAAATAAATGCTCTCTATGTATGTTATACGTGAAACCATTAATAACACAGTAATTTATTCAAAGAATGTTATATAATTGAAATAACCCCGTGAAATCCGTGAAGTCTGGGGGAATGGGAAACTATGGGGCGAGACAACTACAATATTCAGCGATCTACGATCACCTAAAAAACTTGTCAACATTCCGATAGGTTGGGCCCTCGGCTCCATACCCGCTACTCCTATATACTTAAATATATAGTTGAAATAGAAGTAATATATGTATCTGATGACAATATATATATAACTAGAAAGAGCAAATTTTTTCCTCCTCTCCTCTTATATATGTATGAGAAATTACCGAGATATTACCAGAGTAAACGTGCAGAAAATAAACGCTCTGTATATATAGGTATGTGTGGAACTATTTAATAACATGGCATATGTTTTTTTAAAGAAATGTGATATAATCAAAAAACTCACGAAATATTAAGGTCTAAGAAAGACGGAAACTAGGTGCAGAGATACATAAGTACCCAAAGAAATTACAGTCAACTCCCTAACTTAACACTACCCAAGATAAAAATTAGGCTTTCTTGCCCCATACTGCTTCTCCTACCTACTTCTTATTATATAACATACTATAGTTTGTAAATAGGAATAATATATGTCTCGATGGACAATTACCATATGGAAGAAAAAGAGCAAACACCCCCCCCCCCCCCCCGCTCCCTACACCCACACTACCAAACCCATTATGGGAGGGAAACTCCTATTGAAAATCTCTATCAACGGGACAACCAAAATATTTATGCAATAGTGTAGAACTCAGTATATTCAATCAGTCAAACCCACCCCCCCCCACCAACAAGCTGCCTCCAAATACCCTTTCTGCCACAGCTTTACCGCCACCCTCTAGCAGTGTCAGTATCGCTACGTTATGTTTAAATAATTGAGCTCAGACATGAAGTCAGCTCCCTCTTCAAGCTTTACTTTTGTTATTGTTTTAAATGTTTATTTATTGTATATATGTTGCAGAATTACTCCAAGGTCTGCATGCAGAAGCCAAAACCTCACCACAAGCTTCAATGACAAAAAACCTATATGACTACTTCTAGGCAAACTACAAAAATGAACCACACAATACCAACCCTGCAGCTAGCCACACAAAATGCTAAAGGCCTTAATCTCCAGCGAAACGGAGAATAAACCGTACAAAACAGTTATAAAGAGAAAATTCAAAAGATAGTATGTCTCCAGGAGACCACTTTATAAAAGGGAAAGAACCCAAATTACTGGGGCAAACAATATACATCCCATTCTTCGCATCAAACAACACAAAAAACAGGAGTTGCAATCCTGATCACAAATCATTACCTTCACATTAGCCTCTGTACCAGAAGCAACACTGGCAACTATATCATTCTATATCCTTCCTAGCAAAACTTCAAGATAATATAGTAAATATCTACTCCCCAAACAAACAAAACAATTTCTTTAAAACAATAGAAAAGATGCTGCTATCACTGGACACAGGACGACTTATTGTTCTAAGGGATTTTAATGCAACTATTAACGGAGAGATAGACCGCTCCAGGAAGACGTCCGGCGTCTCGCCAACACCATCCTCTAAACCCCTCAAATACTTCATGCAAACATTCAATCTATGGGATGCTTGGAGACTTCGCCACCCCACAGAATGCAAGTACACCTTTTTTTAACATCCGCGTCAAGTTTACACTAGGATTTATTACATCTTAATCATAGACATAATCATGATCATATGTGCCACTTATAACAAAAGCAGAAATCTGGCCAATCACCTGGTCGGATCATGCCAAAGTTAGAATTACTTTGAAAGGGCTACTAACCACCAAGCCAAATTATACCTGGAGACTAAATGAGTCACTTCTAATTAAGACAGATGTGACCAAAGAACTATGAACACATCTAGAGGAATACTTTAGATTAAATACAACACCAGATATCTCTCACACAACTCTGTGGGCAGCGCACAAGACAGTGGCTAGGAGATATTTGATTAAACTCGCAGCAAACCATAAGAAACAAAGAATAAACAGATTAAAAATCTATTAAAAGAATTGGGAGAGTTAGAAAACAAACACAGCCAAACCAATTCCGAAACCATAGCAGAAGAAGTGGCGAACATGAGGGGGGAGATAAACTTGTTACTATCAGGGGGAGCAGAAAAGGCACTGAGAATGACAAAACAATACTATTTTGCTAGGAAAAACAAAGCTGACACCATGCTAGCTAGAAAATTAAACAACAGAATGTCTATGAACAGACTGCTTCCCCTGAGAGACGAAAAATGGAAACATAACCCATGATCCAGTTCAAATATTAAAAATATTCACCAAATATTATAGCACACTATACCAAGGCACCACGGTAGATCTCGCCCAGACTACCGACAGAGTGGTTAACAAATTTCTGAAGGAGGCAAATCTCCCTACTGTACATCCCGACGATATACAAAAACTCAATGCACCAATACACCCCCAAGAATTACATATGGCCATAAAAATGATGAAAAAGGGTAAAGCCCCAGGCCCAGATGGTTACACAGTAGCTTATTATAAAAAAGATTGAGAAGATACTCTACCCTCACCTTTTGAACATGTACAACAGCATGTTATCTGGTGAAGGAACCTTCAATAAAGACTTATTAACAGCAAATATAGTAGTGAAACCGAAGGAAGGGAAAGACTCTACCAACTGCATCAACTACAGACCCATATCACTAATTAATAATGATATGAAACTATTTACAAAAATCTTAGCAACAAGACTTGCAGTAGTTCTTCCACAGTTAGTACATGGAGACCAAACGGGATTTGTGCCCGGGAGGCAGACTACGGACAACATTCGCCGCACACTTCAAGTTTTATATCACTGCCATTCAAACAATATCACATCCATAGCCCTGTCAACAGATGCCGAAAAGGCATTTGATAGAATTGACTGGAATTCCCTAAAACTCAGAAAAGGCACACGCCAAGGTTGCCCTCTCTCCCCCCTCTTGTTCGCCCTGTGTATGGAACCCATGGCAAGAAGAGTTAGGACAGACACACAAATACATGGAATTATGATAGGCCCACAAGAATATAAAATATCATTGTTTGCTAATGACGCCCTATTTACAATTAGAGACCCCCAGACATCCCTCCCTCACCTCTGCTCCCAACTTTCTATATTTGGGAAAGTAACGGGTTTTAAAATAAACTACTCCAAGTCAACAATATACCCAATTAAAATCACAAACCAAGAGACAAAACTTTTGCAACTTGGAATTCTAAATCCTTTCTGTACCGGGGTATCCATATGTGCGCTGACCCACAACTACTATACCTACTCAACTATCCACCACTTATTCAAACGCTAGTGAACCAAATGAAGCAGTGGACTACATATGATATCTCCCTCTTATCACAAGTATGAAAATGACGATACTGCCACGCATTCTGTATTTATTTCACTCCCTACCACTAGATTTTAAGAAACATGACCAAAAACTATTAGAGCAACAAATTAGTAAGTCTATTTGGAACAACAAAAGGGCGAGAATTAGCGCCAAGACATTCCAGAGGTCCAGAAACAGAGGTGGTGCGACACTGCCGTCCATCCACCACTGTTTTACTGCAGCTAGATTGGCGCAAACAATTAAATGGCACAGGGAAAAGGATCCGGCCAGGTGGATTGAGCTAGAGAACCATTTATTACACCCACTGGAAGGGAAAATAGTCCTATGGCTACCTACAATAACCCAAGCACTCCACCACTGTAAAAACAATCCTTATCTAATACATACAGTTAAGAATTGGTACAATTCAACTAAACAATACAAACTTATAAACTCACCCTCAATGATGATTTCCTTATACCAAAACATTAACTTCACACCAGGTCTAAACCTCCCTGACTGGCAGACATGGCAAAAAAAAGGGTATAACAAGAGCAGCACACCTAATGGCTGGCAATGTAATCTTGCCATGGGAAGAGACCCAGAAAAGGTGGTCACTCCCTCATAACGATTAGCTATGATACCAACAAGTAGCCCACTATATAGAACAAATATTGGCAACCCAAATAAACAAAGGGCTCACAACCTTTGAGAAAATGTGCTACTCAACCTCAGATAGGAAAAAGAAAATCTCAGCTATATATAGCATGATCAATGAAAGTAGACATAACCCGAAATTGTCATTTATGACTAAATGGGAGGGGTGGCTGGATGACACACAATGGGAGGGAATTTTCTCCTCAATGAAAAAATACTCTATTAACGTAATTATCCAAGAAAAAAATGTCAAAATAATACACCATTGGTATTTATCTCCGGCTAGAATTTCCAGAATCTTTCCTGGTGCCTCTGATTTATGCTACAGGGGATGTCCAGTGAGGGCGGATCTTAAACATTGTTGGTGGGAGTGCAAGAAAGTCCAAAAACTGTGGTACTCAAGTAACCAACTAATAAACAGAACCTTTCGTATACAAATCATGTTAAACCCATGGACAGCACTGTTCGACAGAACTGTATCTGGAGTTTCCAAGCCAGGAAATACACTAATCCACATGGAAACAGGAAGCCCCTAGTACAGCACGCTTAATAAATACCATCTGGTGGCTATGTGAAAATTACTACACGAAAAGCTACCTAACAGGGTCATTCACTAGTTATGACAAAACTTGGAGACCATGGATTTATGAGGACAGGCCCAGAAATCAAAACTCTAATATCTCAAATACAGAGACAGACACCAATAGAACAGAGCAAAGCTAACCCTAGATATAAACCTCATAGACATGTGGATGGCTAACAAGCCACCAACTGATCCCCAGCAACCTACAATCCACAAACCAATCGAGACAATACGGAAAAAGATTAAGCTGAGTATATGTATCTAACAACTAACTGTAAAAACGTAAAGGAGAAAAAAGGCCCAAATGATCTTCTCCTCTTAGAGAATTGGCAAATTGAAATACTGGAAGAAACCTAGTGGTTCACACAGATGTGGCCTGCATGCAGGTCTCGGCGACAAAATAATTTGTTAAAAAAGTTATAAAAAGTTGAAAGTTATTATGTATTCTTTCAATACCGACTACTCAATTGCAAGAATCTATTGCACAACAATATTTATATTTGTGAATGTATGAATCTTTATTACAATTGAATAAAAAAAAATTTGGAAAAAAAAAAAAAAGAATAATAACATGGAATGTGAAAGGCCTGAAATCCCCCACAAGAGACACATGGTGCTTCGAAACCTTATCAAACTCCACACTGGGATAACCCTACTGCAAGAGACACATTTGAGACATATTAAAAAACAGTGGGTGGGTAGGGTGTTGGGATCCCCATCACAAGGGAACAAAGCTGGAGTAGTAATACATAAAACTTTCCCATATAAAGTGACAGAGATGAACAGGGAAGACAATTACAAGTTACCTTCTCTACGCCAGAAAGAAGCTATACAATACACAATGTATATGCTGCCAATACTGGTCAAAAGAAATTTTTTGCTAAATTAACCAACACTATTCTATCCTGCCCCAACCAAAACCAGATGATATTTGGGGATATATTTGACCAAGTTATGCACACACTTGAGGAGAAAAAGTCAAATCCAACCAACGTTAGCATCCCACAACACCAAAACAACCCATCACAAGCTATGACCGATGCACTAGTGACTGTTGGAGATTTTAAAATCAAACAGAAAGAACAACAAACTAAGTCACGACTGGACTATGCTTTTGTGGAGACAACATGCTGTCTCTAGTCCACAATGTCTCCATAGGAGACATAGTCATCTCCGATCTTGTTCCAGTAATACTTGACCTGACTATAAATAACATCATTGCCCAACCACCAATATGGAGCTTTCCCACTTACCTGACAGACTACAAAAAATGTTATGCCTTATTAAAAACTGGTGGGATGAATACCAATCCTTCAACCAGGACTATACAGTTGATCCCGTTTTGTATTGCGAAGCATCAAAGGCTACACTCAGAGGCAGGATTATAACACATGCCCATGCAATAAAAAAAGTATGGTGACACTACGTCGAAGCTACCAATAACTTAAAAATGGCATATACTAACTATAAAATATCCACAACAGTGACAAATAAACAAAATTGGCTATCTGCCAAAGCACAAGTCAATATATGGTTAGAAAGACACAACACTTTTAAAATCACATATCATAAACAACAGCTGCATAAATTTGGAGAAAAACCAGGCAAACTACTTGCCAATCTTACAAAACCCAAACTCCTAACACAAGATCAGATAGATACCCTTAACCGTCCAATCACACCTCAAGAACTACAAAACACTATTAAACAATTAGCCAATGGTAAAGCTCCGGGGGCCGGATGGCTATACGGTGGAGTATTATAAAATTCAAATAAACTCAGTGACAGAACCACTGGTGGCCCTATTTAATAATATCGTAGAAACAGGCCAATATCCTCCCACTGGCACAG
This sequence comes from Hymenochirus boettgeri, assembly GCA_019447015.1. NCBI lineage: Eukaryota > Metazoa > Chordata > Amphibia > Anura > Pipidae > Hymenochirus > Hymenochirus boettgeri. The sequence goes on from JAACNH010002430.1 coordinate 21,480, forward strand.
AGGCTAATATATGTGTATTCCCCAAGAAAGAGAGAGATCCCTTGGATCCAGCCTCGTATAGACCCATTAGCTTAATCAATCAAGATATAAAACTTGTCTCTAAACTAATGGCCAATAGATTGATAAAAATCATACCCCAACTGATTCACCATAATCAGGTCGACTTTATTCCAGGTCAGGCAGGAGTAACAAATATTTGTAAAGTAATCACAGTTCTGGATCATACAAAAACATTACAAAAACAACATCATAGAGCCCTGCTAGCTATTGATGCAGAAAAAGCCTTTGATAACATCAGATGGGACTGGATGTTTGCTATCCTTACCAAAATGGGATTTACCATGTACCATGTACCATGAACCTAAAGCCACAGTCAAGATTGGTAATGCCAAATCCACATCCTTCCAACTTCAAAAGGGCACCCGTCAGGGCTGCCCCCTCTCACCCCTATTATTCAACCTGGCATTGGAACCCCTGTCTCGATATCTTCAAACAAATGCCCCATACAAATGTATTAAAGTTGGAAACTCAGAAGTTAGGGCCTCTCTTTGTGCTGATGATCTTCTATATTTTGAAGATGTGATCACGGACATAAAACCCACACTTTTGCATTAACAGATCCAAATGTGAATTTCTCTACTTGGGCAAAGACAATACCAAAGTAAAATTTCAATGTGAAGCAACAGGTGTTCATACCCCTACATCTTTTATCACATATCTAGGAATAAAATAAGTAAAGACCCATCAAATAACAAATGAAAGATGGAGAGAAACTCAATTCAAAATCATCCACCAGGCATATTTCCCATTTAAAGCCTTATACCACACCTACCACCTCAGACATTCCCAAGGGAATATGCCCTAAATGCAGAGCTACAGTTCCCAACTTAGCTCATTGCTTCTGGTATTGCCTAAAAATACAAAATTATTCTGAACAAATATGTCAATACATGACGGAGACGACGGACAGGGAGATACCGAAAGATCCAATGTTGCTACTATTTGCGTATCAACACAATATAGAAACTGGGGGGGCTGGAGGCCAGATGCCTCAATGGATACATATAGTCGCCATGATCGCAAAAAGCCAAATAATGTCACACTGGATAGAAAGTAAACCCCACTGTTCAGAGTACACTCCAGCACACTGATGTTGGCTGTATGCTAGACAAATAGATAGGTGCTATCCCCCTAGACCTCCACTCCAAGGGCCAAACAGTTCTATAGCACAAAAAAATGATGATGGGGGAGCACACTAATCAGGTGAATCCAAATTTGTGTTTATTTAAAACAACATACATGACGTTTCGGGACGCACTGTCCCTTCCTCAGGTACAGGTAGAAAGTAAACCCCCCACTCTAGGAGAACTCAAAATGCAACTCCAACAATTAATGTATATGGAAAAAGTTGACTCTGAAAGACATGCTGAAAAATTAGCCACACAATTCTTCTCCATAGGGAGGAAGTATATAAAATGTACCTATTCAGGGACAGAACTGGAAAATATAATGAAAAACTTCTATTTAACCTCATGGTATGGAGTGGAAGATCCAGAGGCACCCTGGGAAAGCTAAAAGTCCGCCCCTACTAACTAACTAAATAAATAAATGAATTAATAAAAGCGCAGAGATACATGGTCAGATCTCTTCTAGAGCAGTAGAACAGTGCAAGAGCAAGGTCAATATATAACGGTATAAATATGTACAATTGTTCTTAAAGAGTAGATTCATATAGATCGAATTAGCTATACCTTAACCCTCATCCCCTTCCCACCCCTCCTTTCCCTACCCCCACTAATCTGACCTGACCAAGAGCCCTCACAACAGCTTATAATACAATTGTAGACTGGACATATATGTAATATCTCAACATTTGCCTACAATCTAAGAAGAGAAAACTCTGTCAAGAGATTTATAGTATCATATAACCCATCGAACTGTGAAGACTCCAGAAGGATACAAGCCCACTCTCTCCAACTCTCCTAATACCCCCCACCCACCCCACTTTGTTCTATTTTACTGTATTTTTGTTTTATTCAACTGTCTTACAATACCATATGTATAAGAGAAAATGTAATAAAATTCTATTTAAAAAAAAAAAGAAACAATTACACAATTCCTACATCACCACTTACCACAGGCTAAGTGGTGATATAGGCAAATTCTCTAGCCTATCTATCTATCTATGAAATAACATTGGAGGAAGCAAATAAAGATATAAAACAACTAAAAGCCCATAAAGCACCAGATGGATTTTCAGGCATATATTATAAGAAATATACAGCATTATTAACTCTCATATCTGACCAAATTATTCAATAGCTTTCTTCAAGGCCAACCCATACCAAAATAAATGAATTCAGCTCAAACCATACCACTCCCCAACCTGGAAAATCAGCCCTAGAACCACAAAATTATAGACCCATCTCATTATTACACCAGGATCTTAAAATATGAACAAAAATACTAGCAAGTAGGATAAAAAATTACTTCCAAGCCTCACCCACCCTGATCAAGTTGGTTTCACCCCTAATAGACAAGCTGGCGATAATATTAATCAACTGTGTATTATGATATCATACATGGAAACCCAAAAAATAAAAGGATGTATTATAGCTCTTGATATTGAAAAGGCTTTTGATAGCCTAGATTAGACATATATGAAAGAAAAATTAAAAGTTGGGTGGTTTAAACAACCATTTTTAACCATAAGAACTTTTATTGAATCTCCCTGAATGTAACCCCTACTGTAAATTATAAAGATATTAGAAGTCACTTAGGAAATTTGTGTCTATATAAAGGTACAAGGACTGAGGTTATGCAGGTCAGAGAACTTTAAGTACCACTCAGGTATTAAAAGGGAAAATGTATCCCTACTGTAAATTATATGGATATTAGAAACCACTTCTATCTATCCTCTATACTCACGGAAAGTCCCGGGCCCCTGCAGTAAAACTTCTGGAACTCAGGGTACCACTCGTGTATAATAATAGATATTGTATGCCCTAATGTAAATGAAAAGGATATTAGAAGTGGTTGAGACTCTGTGTACATATAAAGGTACAAGGACACAGGCTGAAATATACAGGTCAAGGAACTTGGGGTAAACTTTGTGTATTGTGAGGGAAAATGTATTACTTACTGCAAATTTTAAGGATATTAGATTTCACTGAGGAGTTATGTGTCCGTGTAAAGGTACCAGGACACATGATGGGTTATAAAAGTCAGGGAACCTTGACTAACACCCATGTTCTGTAAGGGATAATGTATCCCCTACTGTACATTACTGTATAAGGATATTAAAAGTCACTGATGAGTTCTGTCTCCATATAAAGGTACAAAGACACCGGATGAGTTATAAAGGTCCGAGAAGTTTGACCTTGTATTATAGGGGATAATGTATCCCTCACTATATATTATAAGGATATTAGAAGTCACTGAGGAGTTCAGTGTCTATATAAAGGTACAAGGACATAGACTGAATAACACAGGATAGGGAACACTTGTATACTATCAGGGCGATGCACCAAGCGCCGCTATCGGCAACCCGGTGCAAACAGCCCGGCGATGTTATATGCCAATAGCGGCGCTCGGAACATCACTACCTGGCGATTTTCTATTCTGGCATTTTTAAATCATTTAAAGTGCCGCAATCAGATGCCAATTTCGGCATGTAACATCGCTTGCGATGGCTGCGTTATTAACTTTTGCGTTAGTCACGTAGCCACCGCAAGGAAGGAGTTTAAGTCACGCTAACCGATATAACATCGGTTAGCGTGACTTAAACTCCAAAATAGGAGTGATGCGCCCGTTGGTGCATCGCCCTGTATGTATCTTCTAATGTAAATTATAAGGATATTAGAAGTCACTGTGACCATGTAAGGGTAAAAGGAGACAAGTTGAGTTATACAGGTCAGGGAACTGTAGGTACCACTTACTGTATGTGTTCTTAAACATAATATATCCTTTTCTGTAAATTATACAGATATTTGAAGTCATTGAGAAGTTCTGTGTCTACTCAAAGGTACATGGACAAAGGCTGAGTTGCAAAAGACAGGGATATATGTGTACCTCTAATGTATTATGAGGGAAAAGGTATGCCTGCTGTAAATTATAAGGATATTAGATGTCACTGAGGAGTTCTGTGTCCATTTTAAGGTACATGGATCACAGGCAGGGAACGGGGAACTCTAGGAACCAGTCATGTATTATAAGAGATAATGTATCAATTACTGTAAATTATATGGATATTAAAAGTCACTGAGGAGCTCTGTGTCCATATAAAGGCACAAAGGCACAGACTAAATTATACAGGTCAGGGAACTATAAGTACCATTAATGAATTATAGGAGATAATGTATCCTTACTGTATAATTTAGTGACTTATAATATAACTATTAGGATATATATTTTTTTAGCCACTGAGGAGTTCTGTGTCTTTATAAAGAAGTTAAACAGGTCAGGGAACTCTGGGCGTCGCTTTGTGTATTATAAAGGATAATGTATCCCCTACTGTAAACGTTAAGAATATTTGAAGTTACTGAGGAGTCCATATGAAGATACAAGGACACAGGCTTATATACAGAGTTATATGAGGCAGGTTACTCTGAGTACTATTCATGTGTTATATAAGATAATCAGGGAGATTTATAATACAATAAATAAAAGTTCTTATCCTTAAAAATGGTGCTAATTTTGACCCAATCAATCAGATCTTATTTAACATTTGAAAGCTAACATCTGGTGGTTGGGGCAAAATTAGCACCATTTTCAACTATAAGAACTTTTATTGAATCCACATGCAATTACCCCTTACTGTAAATTATATGGATAGTAGAAGTCGCTGAGGGGTTCTGTGTCCATATAAAAGAGTTATACAGGTCAGGGAACTCTGAGTATCGCTAATGTGTTATAAAGGAAAATGTACTCCCTACTGTAAATTATAAGGATGTGAAAAGTCACTTGGGAGTTCTGTGTCCATACTAAGGTATAAGTACACAGTTTAAGTTTTAAAGGCAGGGAACTTTGAGTACTACTAACGTATTATAAGGGATGTTTTTGCTACTGTAAATTCTAAGATATTAGAAGTTACTGAGAAGTTAGTAGTCCATATAAAGGTACAAGGACACAGCAAGATTTATATAGGTCAGAAAAATTTGAGTACTACTTGTGGGTTAATCAATAAGTTCTAAGTGGGGTGCCACAGGGTCCTATGTTGGAGGGACTTCTATTTAATCTGTTTTTTAATGATTTGAAAGTGGGTATTGTCAACAAGATTTCTGTGTTTGCTGACAACACAAAACTTTGCCGACCATTAAAAGCTTCAGAGGATGTGCAATTGTTGCAGGTGGATCTAGATGGATTGTCAAATAGGGCTACTAAGTGGCAGATCAAATTCAATGATGATAAATGCAAAGTGATGCATTTTGGATATAAAAATCATTGTGCTACTATAAATCGATCTGTGTTAAGTGAATCCCTGTTGGAAAAGGATCTGGGAGTTTAGGTGGATAACAAACTTAAAGGTAGCAAGCAGTGACAGGCATCAACAACTAGAGCCAGAAAGATATTGTCTTGTATAAAGAGAGGTATAGATTTAAGAGAGAAAAATTGTATTCTCTCTCTTTACAAAGCATTGGGAAGGCCTCATTTGGGATGTGAATTGCAGTTTTGGAATCCTGTGTACAAAAAAGGGCAGCTTGAAAATGGATAAGGTTTAGAGAAGGGCATCTTAAATAATAAAGGGAATGGAGGAGCTTGAATATGAAGACTGAATAAGTAACAACTATGTAAACTAGAGAAAAGGTGCTTGCGTGTGGATATGATGGATGATACAATAAACTTGGGCATTGTTCACCAATAGAACATGTCAGAGGACAGGTGTACATCCCTTAAGACTTGAAGAAAAGAAGTTTAATCTTCAAATTTGGAAAAAAATGTCACTGTAGGAACAGTAAAACTATGGAAATGCCTTCCATTGGACATTGTGACGGCAGGTTCATTGGATAGTTTCTAAAAACAAGGAATGTTGCAGGTTACTGGTATTGATACATAAAGTACAGTTGGACCAGTTATATTTCCGATTACCACTTGAGTTATACAGGACAGGGAACTCTGGGTACCACTTACGTATTATAATGGATAGTGTATCCCCTGCTGTAAATTATGAGGATATTAGAATTCACTGAGGAGTTCTGTGTACATATAAAAGTACAATGACATAGGATGTTATACAGGTCAGGGAACTCAGAGTACCCCTCAAGTATTATAAAGGATAATGTTTCCCCTCCTGTAAATTATATGGATTTTAGAAGTATCTGATGTGTTCCATGACCATATAAAATAATTAGGCTGCAGGCTGAGTTATACAGGCCAGGGAACTCTGGGTACCACCCATGTATTATATGGGATAATGTATCTCCTACTGTAAGTTATAAAGATTTTAGACGTCACTGAGGAGTTCTGTGACCATATAAAGATACAAGTTTACGAGATGAGTTATACAGGACAGAGAACTCACATTCATATGGAAGTCTAGCAGAGCTCTAGTCCAACTAACCGCCCTACAATGCCCCAAAGATATGGCTGGACTAGCAATGGTGCACTTTCAACTATATTAAATCACTGCTCAGTTCAAAAATGTAGAATCCTGCATTACACCTAAACCTAATGAACAGAAAGAAACACAACCCACTAGTCCATATTATGCGGAAGGTGTACTTCACAGTTATATTTCGACTTCCCTGCTAATTTTCCAAGAATCTTGCACAAATACCCTCCCAAATAACGTAACCTACTTGCACATACAACAACATAAATTCTGGAAAAAAATGCAATTCTGAAAAAAATGCCAATTCACAGGCATATCACAGAAAAAACCTCTATGGAATAACCACCACTATCCAAATCTAGCTTCCCTCCCCATGGCTCGAACACTAGAAAACCTTTGCACATATCGTACAGAATAAACAACTACTCTCCTTCACTGATTTTAAACAAAGATTCCAGATATCAGACTCATTTTTATTCAGATATCTCTAACTTTGCTTCTGTTTAATATCCGAATTCCAATCTTCAACCATCCCAATCCAGCAAACACCCAATCATACATATATTCCAATTGAAATTGACAGACATATAATATCCAACCTATACACTTGCCTATTACATGCAAAACTGGAGGAGGGCACCTCCTAATAATACACCAAATTGTCCAAAGTGCCACCAAGAACCAGCAGACTTTTGGCATCTTATATGGGAATTCCATAAATACCAACAATTTTGGAACAGTGTCACATGACACATTTTTCCAATATGCTATCCTGTCCTTTATCCTTAGACCCTAAACTCTGTATTCTGGGTGTACCCGAGTCAGAAGACTGAAATAGACATCAGCTCCCGTTTCGACGTGAAACACTTTTCTATGCAAGAAAAACAATAGTCCTGACTTGGATGGACCCTGACCCCCCAGTTCAAAAATTGGAAATCAATGATCAGAGAACTTTAGAACTCTACCATCTGGGTTAAACACTGATATACAGTATGTTTATTTTTGTAATAACAAACAACAAATACTGGAATGGCTTTAGTGGATGTAATGCAATATAATGTTATATGTGCGATAATACAGGACACATTCAGGGAGATTCAATAAAAGTTCTTATCGTTTAAAATGGTGCTAATTTTGCCCTAACCAATCAGATCTTATTTAACATTTGAAAGCTAACATCTGAATGGTTGGGGCAAAATTAGCACCATTTTAAACGATAAGAACTTTTAATGAATAATCCTGATTGTTTATTGTCCTCTATTATTCCTGTTTTCTGTTTATCTTTATTTATTTTAATAAACAGTTTTAAAAAAATAATAATTGACATTTGGGATGGGGAGAGAATTAATGCAGGCAGAGGCTGGTCACATGACTACAAGCTGGTCACATGGCTGAAAATAACTTCTTGCAAATTGTATCTAGAGATGTGATTTAAGGTTCATTTTTGGAGGAATCTTGAAAGGATTTTTATACAACCCTAACTTGTTTGGAAGAATTGGAGACCACCGTTACCCTTTAAATGAAGCAAAGGATGAAATACTTACTGAATGGTGATCTTGGGGACGAGGATTAACAGTTTCTGGGTCCATAAAATCCAACACCAGCACCAAAAGAAGATAAAATATAACATAGGATGGAGCTGTAGAGTAATAAAGATGGGGAAAAAAATTTAAAAGAATTAGCAAAATGCAGAAAAGTTGATAAAAATGCCCTGCATCATTGCTATCTCACAAATAAATAAAATGTTTTACTGGCTTTTATGACATCACAGATGGGGTATCAAATTTCAATGTTATTTCACTAGTGAATGACATCACAGATTACATCACATATGACATCATCAAGGATTTAAATATCTACTATATTTTTCTTATTACAAAACATTAACTACAGTAAACATTATATATATTATACAGTAACAATAATAATAATAGTATGGGCACACCAGTATCAAATATGTTAAGGTTTAAATAGTTAGAGATTTTTTATCACTTTATGCTCACCCCCTCCCGTGGATCACTAAAGGTTCCATATGTAAAATATTAAGTTGATAATGTACCTCCTATTGTAAATTATAAGGATATTAGAAGTCACTGAGGAATTCTGTGTCTATATAAAGGTACAAGGACACAGGATACATGAGGGATAATGTATCCACAATTGTAAATTTTAAGGATATTAAAAGTCACTCATGTGTTCCATGACCATATAAAAGAATGAGTTAAACAGGTTAGGGAACTCTGGGTACTACTTATGTATTATAAGGGAAAATGTATGCCTGCTTTAAATTATAAGGATATTAGGAGTTACTGGAGAGTTCTGTGTCCACATAACGGTACAAGGATCACAGGCTGAGTTATACAGGTCAGAAAACTCTAGGTACAACTATTATAAGGCATAATGTATCCCCTACTATAAATTGTACTAATATTAGAAGTCTATGAAATCTGTGTTAATATAAAGGAACAAGGACACAGGTTGAGTAATACAGGACAGGGAACTCTCAGTGGTATAACAATAGGGCTGTTTAAAAACAGCAGATCATAATGTGCCGAGGAGGGTGATGAGTCAGGTTCCTTATCTCCAACTCTGGGTACCACTCATGTATTATAATGGATATTGTATTCCCTAATGTAAACTACACGGATATTAGAAGTCAATGAGGAGTTCTGTGTCCATGTAAAGGTACAAGGACACAGGATGGGTTATAAAGGTCAGGGAACTTCTGGAGAGTTACATTTGTATATGGATAGACAATTGGTTGAAGGATAGGGTAGTTGTTAATGGGGCTTCATCAAGATGGACTAAAGTGCTAAGTGGGGTGCCACGGGGTTCTGTTTTAGGGCCACTTCTATATATCTGTTTATTAATGATTTGGAAGTGGGTATTGTCGGAAATGTTTCTGTATTTGCTAACAACACAAAACTTTGCAGACTATTAAAAACTTCTGAGGATGATCAATCGTTGTAGGTGGATCTAGATAGATTGTCACATTGGGCTGCTAAGTGGCAGATGAGATTCAATGTTGATAAATCCAAGGTGAGGAGTTAAAAATCCTTGTGCTGCTTATACTATAAATGGCTCTGTGTTAAGTGAATCCCTGTTGGAAAAGGATCTTGGCATTCAGGTGGGTATAAAACTTAAATGTAGCAAGCAGTGACAGGCATCAACAGCTAGAGCCAGCAAGGTATTGTCTTGCATAAAGAGGGGTATGGAGTCAATGGAGAAAAATGTTATTCTCCCAATTTACAAAGCATTGGTAAGGCCTCATTTGGAATATGCAGTGAAGTTTTGGAACCCTGTGTACAAAAAGAACATCTTGGAAATGGAAAGGGTTCAGAGATGGGCATCTAAAATAAGAAAAGGGAATGGAGGAGCTTGAATATGAAGACAGATTGGATAAGTAACAATTATGTACACTAGAGAAAAGACACTTGTGTAGGGCTATTATTAATGTGTATAACTACATTAATGGGCCATACAATAATCTGGGGCATTGTTCACCTTATGACTTAAAGAAAAGAAGTTTAGTCTTCAAGTTTGGAAAGGTTTTTCACAGTAAGAATGGTAGAACTATGGAACTGTCTTCCATTGGACGTTGTGATGGCAGGTTCATTGGATAGTTTAAAAAAAAGCTGCATGAGTTTCTAAAAACAAGGAATGTTGCTGGTTAATGGTGTTGATACAAAAAGTAGAGTTGATCCAGAAATATTAGGAATATTTCCTAATACCACTTGGAGTCCGCAATTTTGGAACAGTGTCACATGACACATTTTTCCATATGCTATCCTGTCCTTTATCCTTAGACCCTAAACTCTGTATTCTGGGTGTACCCGAGTCAGAAGACTGAAATAGACATCAGCTCCCGTTTCGACGTGAAACACTTTTCTATGCAAGAAAAACAATAGTCCTGACTTCAAAAATTGGAAATCAATGATCAGAGAACTTTAGAACTCTACCATCTGGGTTAAACACTGATATACAGTATGTTTATTTTTGTAATAACAAACAACAAATACTGGAATGGCTTTAGTGGATGTAATGCAATATAATGTTATATGTGCGATAATACAGGACACATTCAGGGAGATTCAATAAAAGTTCTTATCGTTTAAAATGGTGCTAATTTTGCCCTAACCAATCAGATCTTATTTAACATTTGAAAGCTAACATCTGAATGGTTGGGGCAAAATACACCATTTTAAAGATAAGAACTTTTAATAATAACCCTGATTGTTTCATGCAATTACCCCTTACTGTAAATTATATGGATAGTAGAAGTCGCTGAGGGGTTCTGTGTCTGTATAAAAGAGTTATACAGGTCAGGGAACTCTGGGTATCGCTAATGTGTTATAAAGGAAAATGTACTCCCTACTGTAAATTATAAGGATGTGAGAAGTCACTTGGGAGTTCTGTGTCCATACTAAGGTATAAGTACACAGTTTAAGTTTTAAAGGCAGGGAACTTTGAGTACTACTAACGTATTATAAGGGATGTTTTTGCTACTGTAAATTCTAAGATATTAGAAGTTACTGAGAAGTTAGTAGTCCATATAAAGGTACAAGGACACAGCAAGATTTATATAGGTCAGAAAAATTTGAGTACTACTTGTGGGTTAATCAATAAATTCTAAGTGGGGTGCCACAGGGTCCTATGTTGGAGGGACTTCTATTTAATCTGTTTTTTAATGATTTGAAAGTGGGTATTGTCAACAAGATTTCTGTGTTTGCTGACAACACAAAACTTTGCCGACCATTAAAAGCTTCAGAGGATGTGCAATTGTTGCAGGTGGATCTATATGGATTGTCAAATAGGGCTACTAAGTGGCAGATCAAATTCAATGATGATAAATGCAAAGTGATGCATTTTGGATATAAAAATCATTGTGCTACTATAAATCGATCTGTGTTAAGTGAATCCCTGTTGGAAAAGGATCTGGGAGTTTAGGTGGATAACAAACTTAAAGGTAGCAAGCAGTGACAGGCATCAACAACTAGAGCCAGAAAGATATTGTCTTGTATAAAGAGAGGTATAGATTTAAGAGAGAAAAGTTTTATTCTCTCTCTTTACAAAGCATTGGGAAGGCCTCATTTGGGATGTGAATTGCAGTTTTGGAATCCTGTGTACAAACAAGGGCAGCTTGAAAATGGATAAGGTTTAGAGAAGGGCATCTTAAATAATAAAGGGAATGGAGGAGCTTGAATATGAAGACTGAATAAGTAACAACTATGTAAACTAGAGAAAAGGTGCTTGCGTGTGGATATGATAGATGATACAATAAACTTGGGCATTGTTCACCAATAGAACATGTCAGAGGACAGGTGTACATCCCTTAAGACTTGAAGAAAAGAAGTTTAATCTTCAAATTTGGAAAAAAATGTCACTGTAGGAACAGTAAAACTACGGAAATGCCTTCCATTGGACATTGTGACGGCAGGTTCATTGGATAGTTTCTAAAAACAAGGAATGTTGCAGGTTACTGGTATTGATACATAAAGTACAGTTGGACCAGTTATATTTCCGATTACCACTTGAGTTATACAGGACAGGGAACTCTGGGTACCACTTATGTATTATAATGGATAGTGTATCCCCTGCTGTAAATTATGAGGATATTAGAATTCACTGAGGAGTTCTGTGTACATATAAAAGTACAATGACATAGGATGTTATACAGGTCAGGGAACTCAGAGTACCCCTCAAGTATTATAAGGGATAATGTTTCCCCTCCTGTAAATTATAAGGATTTTAGAAGTAACTGATGTGTTCCCTGACCATATAAAAGAATTAGGCTGCAGGCTGAGTTATACAGGCCAGGGAACTCTGGGTACCACCCATGTATTATATGGGATAATGTATCTCCTACTGTAAGTTATAAAGATTTTAGACGTCACTGAGGAGTTCTGTGACCATATAAAGATACAAGTTTACGAGATGAGTTATACAGGACAGAGAACTCACATTCATATGGAAGTCTAGCAGAGCTCTAGTCCAACTAACCGCCCTACAATGCCCCAAAGATATGGCTGGACTAGCAATGGTGCACTTTCAACTATATTAAATCACTGCTCAGTTCAAAAATGTAGAATCCTGCATTACACCTAAACCCAATGAACAGAAAGAAACACAACCCACTAGTCCATATTATGCGGAAGGTGTACTTCACAGTTATATTTCGACTTCCCTGCTAATTTTCCAAGAATCTTGCACAAATACCCTCCCAAATAACGTAACCTACTTGCACATACAACAACATAAATTCTGGGAAAAAATGCAATTCTGAAAAAAATGCCAATTCTCAGGCATATCACAGAAAAAACCTCTATGGAATAACCACCACTATCCAAATCTAGCTTCCCTCCCCATGGCTCGAACACTAGAAAACCTTTGCACATATTGTACAGAATAAACAACTACTCTCCTTCACTGATTTTAAACAAAGATTCCAGATATCAGACTCATTTTTATTCAGATATCTCTAACTTTGCTTCTGTTTAATATCCGAATTCCAATCTTCAACCATCCCAATCCAGCAAACACCCAATCATACATATATTCCAATTGAAATTGACAGACATATAATATCCAACCTATACACTTGCCTATTACATGCAAAACTGGAGGAGGGCACCTCCTAATAATACACCAAATTGTCCAAAGTGCCACCAAGAACCAGCAGACTTTTGGCATCTTATATGGGAATTCCATAAATACCAACAATTTTGGAACAGTGTCACATGACACATTTTTCCAATATGCTATCCTGTCCTTTACCCTTAGACCCTAAACTCTGTATTCTGGGTGTACCCGAGTCGGAAGACTGAAATAGACATCAGCTCCCGTTTCAACGTGAAACACTTTTCTATGCAAGAAAAACAATAGTCCTGACTTGGATGGACCCTGACCCCCCAGTTCAAAAATTGGAAATCAATGATCAGAGAACGTTAGAACTCTACCATCTGGGTTAAACACTGATATACAGTATGTTTATTTTTGTAATAAAAAACAACAAATACTGGAATGGCTTTAGTGGATGTAATGCAATATAATGTTATATGTGCGATAATACAGGACACATTCAGGGAGATTCAATAAAAGTTCTTATCGTTTAAAATGGTGCTAATTTTGCCCTAACCAGTCAGATCTTATTTAACATTTGAAAGCTAACATCTGAATGGTTGGGGCAAAATTAGCACCATTTTAAACGATAAGAACTTTTAATGAATAACCCTGATTGTTTATTGTCCTCTATTATTCCTGTTTTCTGTTTATCTTTATTTATTTTAATAAACAGTTTTAAAAAAAAAATAATTGACATTTGGGATGGGGAGAGAATTAATGCAGGCAGAGGCTGGTCACATGACTACAAGCTGGTCACATGGCTGAAAATAACTTCTTGCAAATTGTATCTAGAGATGTGATTTAAGGTCATTTTTTGGAGGAATCTTGAAAGGATTTTTATACAACCCTAACTTGTTTGGAAGAATTGGAGACCACCGTTACCCTTTAAATGAAGCAAAGGATGAAGTACTTACTGAATGGTGATCTTGGGGATGAGGATTAACAGTTTCTGGGTCCATAAAATCCAACACCAGCACCAAAAGAAGATAAAATATAACATAGGATGGAGCTGTAGAGTAATAAAGATGGGGAAAAAAATGTAAAAGAATTAGCAAAATGCAGAAAAGTTGATAAAAATGCCCTGCATCATTGCTATCTCACAAATAAATAAAATGTTTTACTGGCTTTTATGACATCACAGATGGGGTATCAAATTTCAATGTTATTTCACTAGTGAATGACATCACAGATTACATCACAGATGACATCATCAAGGATTTAAATATCTACTATATTTTTCTTATTACAAAACATTAACTACAGTAAACATTATATATATTATACAGTAACAATAATAATAATAGTATGGGCACACCAGTATCAAATATGTTAAGGTTTAAATAGTTAGAGATTTTTTATCACTTTATGCTCACCCCCTCCAGTGGATCACTAAAGGTTCCATATGTAAAATATTAAGTTGATAATGTACCTCCTATTGTAAATTATAAGGATATTAGAAGTCACTGAGGAATTCTGTGTCTATATAAAGGTACAAGGACACAGGATACATGAGGGATAATGTATCCACAATTGTGAATTTTAAGGATATTAAAAGTCACTCATGTGTTCCATGACCATATAAAAGAATGAGTTAAACAGGTTAGGGAACTCTGGGTACTACTTATGTATTATAAGGGAAAATGTATGCCTGCTTTAAATTATAAGGATATTAGGAGTTACTGGAGAGTTCTGTGTCCACATAACGGTACAAGGATCACAGGCTGAGTTATACAGGTCAGAAAACTCTAGGTACAACTATTATAAGGCATAATGTATCCCCTACTATAAATTGTACTAATATTAGAAGTCTATGAAATCTGTGTTAATATAAAGGAACAAGGACACAGGTTGAGTAATACAGGACAGGGAACTCTCAGTGGTATAACATTAGGGCTGTTTAAAAACAGCAGATCATAATGTGCCGAGGAGGGTGATGAGTCAGGTTCCTTATCTCCAACTCTGGGTACCACTCATGTATTATAATGGATATTGTATTCCCTAATGTAAACTACATGGATATTAGAAGTCAATGAGGAGTTCTGTGTCCATGTAAAGGTACAAGGACACAGGATGGGTTATAAAGGTCAGGGAACTTCTGGAGAGTTACATTTGTATATGGATAGACAGTTGGTTGAAGGATAGGGTAGTTGTTAATGGGGCTTCATCAAGATGGACTAAAGTGCTAAGTGTGGTGCCACGGGGTTCTGTTTTAGGGCCACTTCTATATATCTGTTTAGTAATGATTTGGAAGTGGGTATTGTCGGAAATGTTTCTGTATTTGCTAACAACACAAAACTTTGCAGACTATTAAAAACTTCTGAGGATGTTCAATCGTTGTAGGTGGATCTAGATAGATTGTCACATTGGGCTGCTAAGTGGCAGATGAGATTCTATGTTGATAAATCCAAGGTGAGGAGTTAAAAATCCTTGTGCTGCTTATACTATAAATGGCTCTGTGTTAAGTGAATCCCTGTTGGAAAAGGATCTTGGCATTCAGGTGGGTATAAAACTTAAAGGTAGCAAGCAGTGACAGGCATCAACAGCTAGAGCCAGCAAGGTATTGTCTTGCATAAAGAGGGGTATGGAGTCAATGGAGAAAAATGTTATTCTCCCAATTTACAAAGCATTGGTAAGGCCTCATTTGGAATATGCAGTGAAGTTTTGGAACCCTGTGTACAAAAAGAACATCTTGGAAATGGAAAGGGTTCAGAGATGGGCATCTAAAATAAGAAAAGGGAATGGAGGAGCTTGAATATGAAGACAGATTGGATAAGTAACAATTATGTACACTAGAGAAAAGACACTTGTGTAGGGCTATTATTAATGTGTATAACTACATTAATAGGCCATACAATAATCTGGGGCATTGTTCACCTTATGACTTAAAGAAAAGAAGTTTAGTCTTCAAGTTTGGAAAGGTTTTTCACAGTAAGAATGGTAGAACTATGGAACTGTCTTCCATTGGACGTTGTGATGGCAGGTTCATTGGATAGTTTAAAAAAAAGCTGCATGAGTTTCTAAAAACAAGGAATGTTGCTGGTTAATGGTGTTGATACAAAAAGTAGAGTTGATCCAGAAATATTAGGAATATTTCCTAATACCACTTGGAGTCCGGAAGCAATTTTCTCCCCTTCATAATTTTTTTTGCCTTCCTCTGGATCAACAATTAAGCAGGAAATGTGGATATTGCTGAGTAGGTTGGATTGGATTGACATATGTCTTAATTCAACCTCAAATACTATATTTTACTATACATACAAAGGTACAAGGACATTTTCTGAGTTATACAGGTCAGGGAACTCAAGAGTACCACTCAATTATTTTTAGGGATAATATATTACTTACTGTAAATTATAAGGTTATTAGAAGTCACTGATGTGTTCCATGACCATATAAAAGCATGAGGCTCCAGGCTGAGTTATACAGGTCTAGGGGAACTCTGGGTCCCACTTACATATTTTAATGGATAACCTATTACTTACTGTAAATTATTAGGATATTACTGAGAAGTTCTGTGTCCACACAAAGGTACAATCACACATAATGAGTTATATGTGATTGTAAGCTCTTTTGGGCAGGGATCTCATTCCTAATGTGTCAAGGCATGCTGCACTTATATACATTTATCAATGATTTATATATATGTATTCTTATGTATGAAATTGTATTTAATGTTTACTCATCTGTATAATTCCTTGCACTTATCCCCATGTTTGTATACTCTGTATTTTGTAATGTACATTGCTGTGTACCCAAGTGGCGCTTTATGAATAAAATTATACATATATACAATATGGTCAGGAAACTTTGATTAACACTCATGTATTATAGGGGATAATGTATCGTATCCCCTACTGTAAATTATAAGATATTATAAGTCATTGATGAGTTCTATGTCCATATAAAGATAAATGGAGACATAATGAGTTATAAATCTTTAGGGAACTTTGAGTACCAATCATGTATTATAAGGGATAATGTTTTCCCTACTGTAAATGATAAGATATTAAAAGTCACTGCAAAGTGTTCTGTCCATATAAAGGTACAAGGACACAAACTGAGTTATACAGGTCAGGGAACTCAGAATACCACTCAAGTATTATAAGATATGTTTCCAGTTCCTGTAAATTATAAGGATATTAGAAGTCACTGATGTTTTCCATGAGCATTTAAAAGAACGAGGCTGCAGGCTGAGTTATACAGGTCAGGGAACTCTGGGTACCATCATGAATTATATGGGATAATTTACTTCTTACTGTAAAATATAAAGATATAATACATAAGGGTAGACATTTTCAATGGGGAGGTGCAGTGGCGAGAATCTATATTACAGTCACTCAGTGATGTCATTTCTGTATTCCACTGACCCTCCCCCTGTCTCTTTCCCTCCCGGTATTAGTCATTTATATAGGAAGCCCTGTTTATTGTTGACAGACTATGTTCAGTTCTTCTTTCTCTTTTGAATAGGAACTGTAATTAACTATTTATACACTAAACAGGGATTCCTATATAAATGAACAATACAGGGAGAGGGAGAGACAGTGGAAGGGTAGGGGGATAGTGTATCTGTGCTTTATTTTTATTTTTTTACCCTTGGCTGGCCTTATGTATTATAAAAAAATAAAACGTTACCTACAGTATAATATACAGATTTACTTCACCTCGGAGTTCCTGCAGCCTCGTGATTCGATATGGTCATGGAGCTCCTCAGTGGCGTAATATCCTTTACTACACTCGAGGCAGCATATTATCCCTTATATTATAAATCACTGAGTAGTTCTGTGTCCATATTAAGGTACAAGGACACAGGATGAGCTATAAAACACAGAGAACTCTGGGTACGACCATGCTCAGTTAGGACTTAATTCTGGGGAAACAGGAAGAACCTGGACAAACAGTTTTTAGAAAATGACAGTTGGGATGGGAAGCCTATTAATGCAGGATGGTCACATGACTACAAGCTGATCTCATGGCTGAAAATAACTTCTCACAAATTGTATCTAGAGACTGAAGGTTCAGTTTGAAAGTACCATGGAAGGCTTTTTATACCCTTTAAATGAAGTAAAGGATGAAGTACTTACTGAATGGTGATCTTGAGAACGAGGATTAACAGTTACCGAGTCCAGAAAATCCAACACAGGATAACATAGGATGGAGCTGTAGTGTAAAAAAAGAAGAAAAAATGCAAATGAATTAGCCAAAAGCAGAAAAGTTGATAAAAAGGTCCTGCTTTGTCGCTATCTCACAAATTAATAAAATGTTTTACTGGTTTCTATGACATCACAGGTGGGATATCAAATTTCACTGTTATTTCATTAGTGAATGACATCACAGATTGCATCATGGATGACATCATCAAGGATTTGAAATCTCTGCTATATTTTTCTTTTTACAAAATCCAAAATATTAACTAAATATGATTATAATATTAATATAGGCACTTCAGTATCATATATGTAAAGGAAGGTCTATATTATTATTATTTTTATGGATTTATATAGCGCCACAGAAGATGTTGGCGCTATATAAATC
>JAACNH010002431.1:0-40168 GCA_019447015.1 Hymenochirus boettgeri
CTTGTCTAATAAGGTGGGAATGCTTGTCTAATAAGGTGGGAATACTCGTCTAATAAAGTGGGAATGTTTGTCTAATTAGGTGGGAATGCGTGACTAATAAGGTGGGAATGCTTGTCTAATAAGATAGGAATGATGGTCTAATAAGGTGGAAATGCTTGTCTAAAAAGGTGGGAATGCTTGTCTAATAAGGTGGGAATGCTGTTATAATAAGATTGGAATGCTTGTCTAATAAGGTGGGAATGCTTTTATAATAAGGTGGGAATGCTTTATAATAAGTGGGAAGCTTGTCTAATAAGATGGGAATGCTTGTCTGTAGGTGGACAAGTGTGGGAATGCTTGTCTAATAAGGTGGGAATGCTTTCTAATAAGGTGGATACTCGTCTAATAAAGTGGGAATGTTTGTCTAATTAGGTGGGAATGCGTGACTAATAGGTGGGAATGCTTGTCTAATAAGATAGGAATGATGGTCTAATAGGTGGAAATGCTTGTCTAAAAAGGTGGGAATGCTTGTCTAATAAGGTGGGAATGCTTTTATAATAAGGTTGAAATGCTTGTTCTAATAAGGTGGGAATGCTGTTATAAAATGATTGAATGCTTGTCTAATAAGGTGGGAATGCTTTTATAATAAGGTGGGAATGCTTTTATAATAGGTGGGAATGCTTGTCTAATAAGATGGAATGCTTGTTCTGATAAGGTGTGGGACAAGGTGTGGAATGCTTGTCTAATAAGGTGGGAATGCTTTTATAGGTGGAGCTTGTCTAATTAGGTGGGAATGTGTGACTAATAAGGTGGGGATGCTGGTCTAATAAGGTGGGAATGATGGTCTAATAAAGTGGAAATGCTTGTCTATAGGTGGGAATGCTTTTATAATATGGTCGGAATCTTGTCTAATAAGGTGGGAATGCTTTTATAATAAGATCAGAATGCTTGTCTAATAAGGTGGGAATGCTTTTTATTAAGGTGGGAAGGCTTTTTAATAAGGTGGGAAGCTTGTCTAAAAGGTGGGAATGCTTGTCTAATAAGGTGGGAATCTTGTCTGATAGGTGGGACAAGGTGGGAATGCTTGTCTAATAGGTGGGAAGCTTTTCTAATAAGGTGGGAATACTCATCTAATAAAGTGGGAATGTTTGTCTAATTGGTGGAAATGCGTGACTTAAGGTGGGAATGCTTGTCTAATAAGATAGGAATGATGGTCTAATAAGGTGGAATGCTTGTCTAAAAAGGTGGGAATGCATGTCTAATAAGGTGGGAATGCTTTTTAATAATGGTTGAAATGCTTGTCTAATAAGGTGGGAATGCTTGTTTTATAAGGTCTGAATGCTTTTTTAATAAGGTGGGAATGCTTGTTTTATAAGGTCTCAATGCTGGTCTAATAAGTGGGAATGCTTTTATAATAAGATCAGAATGCTTGTCTAATAGGTGGGAATGCTTGTCTAATAAGGTGGGAATGCTTGTCTAATAAGGTGGAAATGCTTGCTAATAAGGTGAGAATCTTGTTCTAATAAGGTTGAAAATGCTTGTCTAATAAGGTGGGAATGCTTGTTTTAATAGTTTGAATGCTTTTTTATAAGGTGGGAATGCTTGTTTTATAAGGTCTGAATGCTGGTCTAATAAGGTGGGACTGCTTTTATAATAAGATCAGAATGCTTGTCTAATAAGGTGGGTGCTTGTCTAATAGGGTGGGAATGCTTGTCTAATAAGGTGGGAATGCTTGTCTAATAAGGTGGGAATGCTTGTCTAATTGGGTTGGAAGGCTTTTCTAATAAGGTTGGAATGGTTTTCTAATAAGGTGGGAATGCTTGTCTTTATAAGGTCGGAATGCTGGTCTAATTGGGTTGGAAAGGCTTTTCTAATAAGGTTGTAATGCTTTACATTAAGAGGTCAGAATGGTTTTCTAATAAGGTGCAATGCTTTTTTATAGGTCGAATGCTGGTCTATAAGGTCGGAATCTGGTCATAAGGTCGAATGCTGTCTATAAGGTCAGAATGCGGGTCTATAGTCGGAATCCTGGTCTAATAAGGTCGAATGCTGCTATAAGGTCGGAATGCTGTCTAATAGGTCAGAATGCTGTTCTAATAGGTCGGAATGCTGGTCTAATAAGGTCGGAATGCTGGTCTAATAGGTCGGAATGCTGGCTAATAGGTCTGAATGCTGTCTATAATTCAGAATGCTTGTCTAATAGGTCGGAATGCTGGTCTAATAAGGTCGGAATGCTGTCTAATAAGGTCGGAATGCTGGTCTAATAAGGTCGGAATGCTGTCTAATAGGTCTGGAATGCTGGTCTATAAGGTTGGATGCTGGTCTATAAGGTGGAATGTGGTCTAATAAGGTCAGAATGCTGGTCTAATAAGGTCGGAATGCTGTCTAATAAGGTCGGAATGCTGTCTAATAAGGTCGGAATGCTGGTCTATAAGGTCGGAAAGGCTTTTCTAATAAGATCAAAATTGATCATGTTTTTAGACCCAAAAGCCAATGTTCAGACAGTTTGTCTCCCTGGTTCCAAAGCTCCAGCTCCAGGAGTCCAAATCTGCTGCATATAATTGTGTCCCATGTTCCGAAGGAGAAATTTCTAACACAACTGGTAACATTTTATAATACAAACTGTTAACTATGTTTCTAATGGTTGGTGTTTGCTTTAAATAAAGTCCAATAAATGGTATTAGTTCTTTAATACCCTTTAATTATTTTTTTAATTAAGGGTATGTCCACCCCCCAACAAAATTTTTTATTTGTTGTTGTTTATTTGCAGAAAATGGTTGAAAACCTCGACCTCACACAAGGTTTATATTACTCAAAGCTGTCCCCAAATGTACTTACCAGCCTTCATTCCTCCCTGCCTTATGCTTGTCTCCGCTCCTGTAATTGGCTAGATCGGTTGAGCCCCTTCTGCTCCAAGCACGGAAAAAGCACGAAAGACAAGCAGAAAGCAGTGAGGAACAAGCTGGTAAGTACATTTGGGGAGAGCTTTGAGTTATATAAACCTTGTGACAAATAACATTTTTGTTTAGGGGGTGGACATATGCTTTAAGTGGTCCGTAGTTTTCAATGTGGGGAGGCAATTAGTTTAGGGTAATTTAATGGACAAATATAGTCCTAAAAAGAACCCCCTCTGCTTATTGGGAAATTTGGACACAACAGTCGCTACTGCTGGCACTATTTGTTGAAAGGTTTTCCTTCCCATCCAGAACTCCAAGTGCAGAGGTGAAAAGAATGTCCTGCACTGGAAATGTATAAAAGAAAATTTGAACGAATATCATTCTTTTCTCCACTATAATTTCCCTATATCCCTCCTCCATATTCTGTGTTTTGTGGACATTCCAGGAAATATAAAAAGGGATCACTAGAAAAATCAAAGAACTACTGCTGCTCCCTTTGCCTCTGTATTGAATTTATTTGCACTTTTCCTTTTTTTTTTCATTCAATGATCCATAGACCCACAAGCATTTTCACACAATGAGACCCCCCTTCACACACACCCCTCTCCAAAACTCCCCCACCAAACAAAATGTATTAGCATGCTAACCCTTGATGTCACTTTATGGCGAGTGTATTCCTTGTTTTTGACAAGAGACCGTAAACCAGCTCTATCAAATGCTGCCTATCTCTTGTTGCTTTCAGCAGCTGCTGTCCATTGTAGGAGATGGACATGGATTACTAGGTGCATCCCTTGTTGCAGAAAGACAGGAAGGTGGGAGATGGACATGGAGATACTAGGTGCATCCCTTGTTGCAGGAAAGACAGAGAAGTGGGAGTTTGGTCATTTTATGATGATCTTGAAGAAGTTTCAGTCCATGGAAAGATAGGTGTCTTCTCTCCCCACCCCCCCAATAAAAATGTAAATTGAGTGGATAATTATTCATTTTCTAATTAGAGATGGATCTTGGTCCGACTCAGACCTGTATCCAACACGGAACCCCTAGGTTCTGAAATCCAAACGTTCCGCGCATAACCGGGCAAATCATTCGTATTACGGGCCTTCAGATCGTATTTTCGAGATGACCAAACTTCAAGGTTATTTTCTGTAACTCTCAAAAATACCATTGAACGTTCGGTAAACCTCGAAAACACGATTGGATTTCGGAACCGAGGGGTTCCGTGTTGGATCAGGTACAATCAGACCTGGATCCTATGTTATGTATATTGGAGAACAATGCTGGGAGGGGCACTACATAAAAAATGGCCCCTTGCGATAAAGATATAAAAAAAGTGCTCGTTTTTCCCTGAAAATACATGTACACCTTTAGATGTGTTATAGCAAAATGAGAAACTATGAGCTGCCTTTGATAAGGGGCATTTAATGTTATATCAATCATTCACTCTTTGTAAATGTTGTTTTTTTTTTTATAGCAGTCGAAGCTGCTTTAAATGCCCAACAATGAATGGCCAAATAATGGGAGTAAAACCTGTGTTGCTAAAATAGAAGAATTTCTCTCATACACTGATATCATTTCTATGTTTTTTCAGCAATCTTAGTTTTTTTTTGCCTTGTAACTATGATGATATTGGGGATTTTTATACATTCCAGGACACCCCCATTGTAAGAGCCAATAACAGAACCTCAGCTTCCTCCTCCTGGTCTCCATCAAGCTGAGCTTCCTCAGTGTGTTTCTGTTCCTGGTCGCCCTGTGGATATAACCTGCATGTTACGTATAATCACTTTTGGAATCACTTCTCCATACTGTCTCTTCTCTCCTGGCCAGACTATCATGGTTTACATGTGCATTCAAAGCCACCAAGCCTGGGAGCTCATGGAGGGAATGGGTGGGAGTCAAACTGTCCAATTCTGTATCTTGACCTGTTCATCCATTCAAATAATATCTGTATTACTTGGTTGCCATTTCTCCTCCCTTTCAGGATATGGACATTGACACTTACACTGGAACATCATCATTCAGTGCAATGAGGGATTAGCTATTGCCTTTTACTCCAGTTATTGGTTATATGGGGCTTCTAGCAGCTGTTAGTTTGTTTTTAGCATTTTTAGCTCGGACCTTACCGGACATTTTTAATGAGGCCAAGTACATCACTTTCAGCATGCTGGTCTTCTGCAGTGTTTGGATCACAAGATCCCAGCCTATCTGAGCACCAAAGGGAAAAACACTGTGTGTGTGGAGATTTTGCCATATTGACCTCTAGTGCTGACTATTAGGCTGTATTTTCCTTCACAAATGTTACATCATTTTAATAGACCTAATATAAACACAAAAGCTAATTTAATTGTCATAAAACCTGGTACTCTTTCTAATTCTATTGAGTTGAACTTCCAGATTTCCAATGTCTAACTAGTGTCATGTTTTTTAGACCCTAAAGCTTGTTGTATGTGGTAATATAAAATTATTAAGAAAATGAATTCTAAAAACAGGCTATGAATGTATTTTATATTAACCGTTTCCATGCCATTTATGGTACCTCTTACAATCTGTGTAAAATACCTTTGTGCCACAAATTTTGTAAGGTTTGGTATCAGTGCCCAGAAAGGAACACTGCTGCTGCAGTCCAGAAGGATGTTAACCACTATGTGCCTCAATTCTAAAAGGGACAATTTGTTTAGTAAAGGAGAGCTGGGGGTGTGGAACAAAGGAGACACGGGGACTCCTGATGATGTCAGGGGGATCCTCTGAATAATAGGAAGTTCCTAAAGTCCCCTAAGCCTTGACAGGTGTGGATCAGTGCAGAAGCTGTTATTGTCTGACAAATCATAGTTTATACTGCTAAAAGTACTGTCTGCATTTGTAAATAACTAAGACTTATTACAAATGCAGCATTAAAGCAAAACTTACACTAGAAAAAGTACAGAACAGATCAGTAATTAAAGTCTGTTTCTTTTCTTTATTTTTTTAAAAATCTGCTAAAACTCAAACTTCCACAAATACAAAACTGTTCCCATATATTGTACTGGTGTGATGAATTGTATGGCTTTTATGCTGTATTTTCAGTATGCACCAACACAAGTACATGCTTTCAGGATACTTGGAAACTGATATTTAGTGCGTTTTAAGAAAAAATCTGCTACAAGCACAAAATTTCATTTATTTTATTTAATTAATGATAAACCATTTAAACAAGTTAGCATATACATATCTATGTGTAAAAACTGAATATGTTACTGAAGCGATTAATATTGTTTTTATGCAGACTTTAATCAAGTGGTAGACAAAATCAAATCTTTAAATCTTTAAAAAATTACAAAATAATTTTTTATGTCTGAAATGTTTAACTCTTATGACTAGAGATGACACATTTAATTGGAACTATTTGCATTATAATACCACTTTTTAAGAGAATAGATTGATTTTGGGTCTATAAAATGGTCAGACCACTCAAACGTGGTTATAACCTCAATCCACCGATTATGACTGGGTAATAGAATGTGGTAATCCCAAAGATCTTTACATGTTAAACGTTTTAGAGCAAACAGATTACTAAAATGATTACAGGGCAAAATTTATAAACAAACTAGCAAAAAATAACGATCGGTAATGGTAAATCATTATTAATATTATTTTAACAAACACAAAAAAAAATAATTGTAACTGTTTAGTTTTACCGGCGGTAAATTGTAAGCAATTGAGGTTTTATAAAAGCTTCTGCTTCCAGCTGGTTATGTTCCCATAATAACCAGCTAATTGATATCTATGAACAATTTTTTGCCACAAGTAACAACTAAACATGAACGAACCAGCAAGTTTCATTCCGCACCAGTTAGTGGACCTATTGTAAGTTACGAAAATACGAAAATCAGAGTCAAATCCAAATGAATTGGAATTTTTCAAATGTTTTATGGCAATTTTAAATATCTAATGCTATTTTCAAATTTTCTATCAGTATTTTTAAACACAATTTTTAGATTTTTTAATCTTCCTGTTTTCAATACTGATTTCCAAGTTTTGAAAATTTCTAAATCTGTTGGATCCACGGATTTTCGAAAAACTGGCAGTTCTGAATAAACTCATTACTAGTAGCAACTTGGTTAAACAAATAAATAGAGAAATACAACACCAACAACACTTCCACTACACTTCTGTCATTAGACACCAAGACTTTGGAGCTCTTTTTTAAAGGGTCACTATACTCACTGAAACAACTGAAGTGAAATGCTGGTACTCACATATTATCTGTGCTTGCTTTGTCAGTAATTATTAATGTTTAGTGAGTGCTCCTAATTTCCCCACCCTCCCTTACTCACTGCCTCCTTGTAGTGTCGGCGACACTTATAAGTTCTGCACAGCCTCACCATGGACACTGCTATTAATATTTTGGATAAACTCCTCAGGAAGGTGATGACACCTGTTATTCGTCGGAAAATTCTAATATCAAATGGAACTAGATTTGTATAAATAAAAATAAAAAATAACCTGAACACCAATGACTGACATTCATACAAAACCATTATGTGAGTAATGCTTTCATCAAACACACTTATATCAACCAAATGATATACCTTTATTAAATCAGATTTAAAATGATTAATTAAATGGAGAGCAGAATGAACCAACCTGCAGTGCTGCAGAAGTTCCAAAATCAAATTGAAGATGATTGCTCAAATTCTCTTATTTGGTATTTTCAATGGAATTTTCAACTTTTCAATTTATTATTTCAAATGGCATTTTCAATTTTGATTTTCTTATATTCTATTTTGATTTTCTATTTATTTATTTATTTTTTTTTCAATAAGTTCTGAGTTTTGGAATTTTGAATTTCCGAAGATTTAGCCGGATCCGTGGATTTTTAGAACCAGCATTCCAAAACCGAGAATCATCTCTAGTAGATAGAAAAAAGCTTGATGCTCTGGAGAAAATGTCAAATGTTAAAATAGTAGTTTTGACATGTATGTATGTATGTATGTATGTATGTATGTATGTGTATGTATGTTGTTGTTGTATATTTTATTTTAGCACTACTGGGTACACAGCGCTGTACATTAAAAATACAAGGGGATAAGGGATAAGTAGTGTAGCATTAATATAAATTTCATATTATATTGCATATTAACATTTTTTACATGTCAAAAGTAGATCACATGGTCGTTTTACAGTTTACAGATATTTCTTTATTTTGGGTTTGTTTTTTTCGTTGCTCCCTTCTAACTATAGCCAGTAGTAAACTGTTGTCGGGCAGACAATAACAGTTCATTACACCACTATACCACCATGGAAGGTCAGGGGTAGTCACTAGGAGATCCTCTGCATCAGAGGAAGTCCTTGACCACACTGGTCTCCCTTTCTGCGCGCGCTCTTTTAACATAGATGGATATTGGACTTCCTGTCTGACAAAGCCAGTCGGATGACTAGCAAAACATCTTCAAGAACTAAACTTTAAGCCCAATTGATCTAATTGATACAGCAGATATAAAAGACCTGGATGAATGAGAACCTTCAAAAGGCTACATTTTATTGGTTTTGGTTTTGGTCCAAAGCCAATAGGGGCTCGAGCTGAGTTGGAATGCCCTCCAATCATTCCTAGCTGCGATTTTTTTTAAAGGAAAGACTCAAGTACACAATATAGTTGGTGATTAATACCAATATTATAAACCGTACAATCTGAAGCATTTAAAGGGTTAATTTACTTGTTTAATATAAGGTATAGGATTTAAAGTCTGTTTTTTTTTTTACAAAATGAAAACCAGAATCTTCAGTTTAATAAGATGGGAAAACATACTCTTGTTAAAGTGTTGTTATTTTTATATATATAATGACTAGGACTTTTTAGAACAGCTCGTCCCAGGTGAATGTCAGTAACAGACAGTGCTCGCTATATAAATATGTTGATTAGCCAGTTCCCTTACACTGATCTACAGATGCTGCCAAATCCAACATCCACTGTGATACTCAGTACTACTGGCTGCAGGGGGGACCCTGACATTGGCTGTGTACTATATATGTGTCTAATAATATGAGCCATGGCTGAACCCTACTCTACTGTAATGTTTCTGTGTTTATAACATTGTCTTTAACTTACAACAGATTGATGGCTCTAACTACAGATTCTGCCTGTCAGTTGAAGATTATTGAACCTTTTGAGGAATACAATACATTCAAGAAGGAGATATTACTATTGGGGCAGTGCTGACAGGGAACACAGTATTAATTCCCTATAAGAAAGAAAAGCATTTTTATTACAAGAGGATATGTGCTGAGTAAGATTTTTTTTTAATAAATCATATTTTAGTACAGTGGAAAGAGAATGTGTATATATATATGTGTGTGTGTGTGTGTGTTTGTATGAATGCATGTGATAGAGGAAGCCAGAGAAAGTGTGTATAGGATCATGAATACATTAAATGTGTGCGTGTGTGCGTTGTGTGTGTGCATAAGAGATAACGGGGAGTACTTGCGGGGACAACATTTGAAGTGACCAGCCAATGACTTCTTGGGGACACATTCCATAGACATTAATGGGATAGAAATTTGCTGCCTCAGGTCACCTGTAGTACAGAAAATGATTGTAGTGGCCGTATTAGTCCATATATAAGATATTTAAAAATAAGAGTACTGTGATACTTTTTTTTAAGGGAAAATAAATCTAAGGAAAAATTATCACAATATTTTTAAATATCAGGTCACCTGAAGTCAGATATGCCAATTTGGATAGAGTTAGATTGTGCTAAAGACCTTTAATGATCTGCATTGGAGAAGAACCCTAGAACCAACCCTGTACTTCATTACTGCTCCTCCAATACCAGAGCTAAAATCCAATATCTTTGTAGGCCTGTGGCTGTTTAACATGTGGTCCTAGCCTGTATGGTGTACACCTTAAATATTCATTTTTAATGTATTCTCTTTCTGTGAAGGATTTTAAAATCTGGCCACCCTAACAGTGATCTAGAAACTTTCATCTGGCCATCAACCTTGTATTATTTTTTTCTTTTAGAAAAGGTAAGGATGTTGACTTATGAATACAATGTTTTCATAGATGTTGGTAAACATATATGGTGTCAGGTTGAATTGAGGAATGTAGTATTAATACAGAACTGTATCTGAAGGCACATTATGTATTATTTTAGGGTTACCCCCCAATTACAGACAGTTATTGGATTTCCAGTTTGCTATACAGCAAATTAACAAGGATCCTGATCTGTTACCCAACCTGACCCTGGGTTACCATCTGTATGATTCCTGTGGAGACCCCAGAAGGCTGTATGGAGCATATTCCAGATATTATCTGGTACCATGGAGTCAGTTCCCATTACTCCTGTATGGGAAATAGAAACATTGCTGGATTTATTGGGGATCTCACCTCAGATACAACAATCCCCATACCCAGATCCTTAGCCTCTATGGATATTCCCAGGTGAGGGAGGGGAATTTATTTTTGTTTATGTATCTTTATAATGTAAATTGTTTAAAGGGAAAAGTCAAGAAACAGTTTTTTATTTATTGTTTGTTACAATGAAATGATTGAAACCAATGAAATTTTCTTTTTAAAAAGTGCTCTGCTTTTAATATTAGTAATTCTTCAAAAGTCCTGGGACAGTCAGTAAAAAACTACACACTGTAGCACATTATTTATAGGAACAAATCAGGTTGGCAAATATTTATTGTATGTTTTTTTTATTTTAAGGTAGTATATGATCATTTGTGCTACTTAAATGGTTCTCAAATGTCTGGGTGGCAATCATCAGTGTGATGCGTGCTGGTTCAGTGGTGCGTGTGGTTCGTGTGGTTGCTGTGTCATGGTGCTGTGCTGGTTCCGTGTGATGCTGTGCTGGTTCATGTGTGTGCTGTTGGTTCAGTGCGATGCTGTGCTGTTTCAGTGTCGATGCTGTGCTGGTTCAGTGTCGATGCTGTGCTGGTTCAGTGTGATGCTGTGCTGGTTCAGTGTGATACTGGGCATGTTTGTAATATCTAAATGGGAATCAGTGTGCTACTTTACTGGCCGTATCCTCCAAGGGTCCTCATACAGTCCAGTATAACTCTTCAGGGTAAGTTAAAAAATGTTTGTCTTTATTGAGCCTCCATTACCGGCATGTAAAACACAAAGCTAAAGGTAAGTGCCTTTTGCTTTTGGGCAGAACTCTCCCCTTACTCATAGGCCTGTCCTCCTGTGTGTGTGTGTCCTTTGTCCCTCCCTATTTTGAAGTTTTTATATATTATAGTTATTGGTCCCCCAGCCCCCAACCGCCATAATAGAATTGTTAGAAAGAGCCCCGATAGTTACTTACCTTCCCTCTATCCTCCGCCGCACAGTCCGGCTCTCAGCTTGCACGGAAATGCAAGCAGGGGTGGGACCATCAGCCACGTCCCTGATTGGCTGAGAGGCAGCCAATCAGGACGGCGGCTGCCGGCTGCTCAAACACCGGAGGATAGAGGGAAGTAAGTCGGGGAACTTTCTAAAATTCTATTACGGTGGTTGGGGCTGGGGGACCAATATCTTAATATATACATGGGATTTTACACTAGGGGAGGGAGAAAGAAAAGGGAGGGAAGGGAAGGGGGAGACTCTCCTGCGCATACCTCAGACCTTGTCGAGGTTGAGGCTGAGACAGCGCGCAGGATGAGTCACACATTTTTGTACACTACAGAGTGGGGCCAGTATGGGTTAAATTTCAGTTTTGGGGGTGGACATGCCCTTTAAGATGTCCCCTTGTACCCATAATTCTTCACTGGCCTTCAGCTTAAAGAGACTAATGCTCACCACCTATACATTATAGTAAAAAAAAAAAACCTCCTATTTAAAATATCCATAAAAATACACAATTTACCGTTTATGTAAGAAGTTAATATCTCTTTCATTTGCGTGTCATAATGCCGTGGTTAACATAATTTATATACAGAATTAGAACATGTTTATACATTTGTATGGAACACACTTCTATATTGAGCACAGGGTGTCAGAAAATGTCTCACTCAAAATCCCTAGTAACTATTAACATCTTCATAGATATCTAGAGGTTATATGATGTAGCATAAAAGTAGTTACAATTAACTTACCATCTCAGTTTATGTAATAAGTAATATCGTAAACTTAATTTAAGCCCTTTGGTATTCTTGTTGTCTAGGTAAAATCCATTGAAATCCTGCCTTGTGTAGAAGGGTGGCTCTATCCTTATATCTGGTAACACTTAATACACATAGGCACATCTGCTGGAAGAAATAAATACAAAGAGATACTTAGAAGTTACTATTAAATAAAGAATATTCCTTTAAGTTATCAATAACTGTCAAGCATAAAGTGAATCAAGTGTCAACGTAATTACGCAATGCATCCAATCAATGTTGCACCATATACAGTATATACATATAAATACAAACCCGAAAAGATAATCATGCACATTCCTAGGCCCCATACAATATCATATTATCTACACACTGGCATACTTTATAAACAAAGGGGTTTTAGTATACATTACTGTGATCACATGAATGAAAAGCCTTCCAACCAGCACCTCAAAAGGTATAAAGTTCTTAAATTTCCTATATGAGCATTTCTTTCACAGATGGTAGAAGTTCCTACTAGAAAGAATGTGTTGTTGGATCGTGGTGATATCTAATAACCCTGAGCTCATTTTTGGAGATGAGGTAATGGGAAGCTTAGGGAATAGTGACCATGATATAGTGTCATTTAATATAGGGATAATGACCATGATATAGTGTCATTTAATATAGGGAATAGTGACCATGATCAGTGTCATTTAATATAGGGAATAGTGACCATGATATAGTGTCATTTAATATAGGGAATAGTGACCATGATTAGTGTCATTTAATATAGGAATATGGACCATGATAGTGTCATTTAATATAGGGAATAGGACCATGATATAGTGTCATTTAATATAGGGAATAGCTTCATGATAAGTGTCATTTAATATAGGGAATAGTGAACATGATATAGTGTCATTTATATAGGGAATAGTGATCGTGATATAGTGTCATTTATTAGGGAATAGTGACCATGATATAGTATCATTAATATGGGAATAGTGACCATGAGTGTCATTTAATATAGGTATTAGTGACCATGATATAGTGTCATTTAATATAGGGAATAATGACCATGATATAGTGTCATTTAATATAGGGAATAGTGACCATGATATAGTGTCATTTAATATAGGAATAGTGACCATGATATAGTGTCATTTAATATAGGGAATAGTGACCATGATATAGTTCATTTAATATAGGGAATAGTGACCATGATATAGTGTCATTTAATAGGGAATAGTGACCATGATAGTGCCATTTAATATAGGTTTGCAAAAATCTAAAGTGCACTGGGTTAACACAAACTTTTAACTTTAGGAAAGCTAATTTTATGCTGTTAAGGAATCGCTCCTGCTCATAGACTGTGGGAATTTGTTTCTAGGTAAAGATACTGAGCGATGTGGACCACTTTAAAGGGATATTAAACTATTCATTTCCAAATCGGTACCTTTAGGCACAAGTGTAAAAAAATTAGGTCCACCCTGCATGGCTTATTGCTCAGGATAAAAGGGAATGGAAAAAAGAAAAAGGTTTTTAAAATTTTAAAAACAAGGGAACAAACAGGCTTACAGGGAGTACAAAAGATGTATAAAAAGTGCAAGAAAGCAAAACTAGCTAAAATAGAAAATGAACACGGATTGCCGAACAAAGCAGTCCACCCCCCAAATGTTTTTTTAAGTATATAAATGGTAAAAAGATGAGGACTGAGATGTGGGACCATTAATAATGGAGCTGAGGTGGTTGTAGAGGATGCCGAAACCTAATCTGCTAAACCGTTTTTTTACATCGGTTTTTACTGTTGAGATTCCTTGTCCTTACAGGAGGGATTGTAATAAATGCAGGGGAGAAAATGAGGAGTATTCCATTGGCTAACAGAGGATATGGTATGGAAACAATTAGACAAAGTTAATATCAATAAAGCCCCAGGACCAGATGGATTGCATCCTCGGCTTTTAAAAGAGCTTAGTTCGTTCTATCTAGAATACTGTTTCTCATCTTTCAGATTCGCTTTGGTCTGGGGATGTGGCCGCTGGATTGGAAAAAGCCAATGTAATACCAATATTCAAAAAAGGTAGTCGTTCAAAGCCTGGAAACTATAGACCTGTAAGCCTAACATCAGTGGTAGGGAAGGTGATGGAAACTTTTGTTACGGGTTCATATCCTTGACTTTGTCTTCAGAGATCGTCTTAGTAGTAGTCAGCATGGATTTATGAGAAATTATGAGAAAAAAAATGAGTAAGAGTTAGATTCAGGCACAGCAGTGGAGTGGTATATTTGGATTTTGCGAAAGCTTTTGATACTGTGCCACATAGGCAACTAATGTATAAACTGAGACTGTTGGCCTTGAAAAAACATTTGTTCATGGATAGAGAACTGGTTGTTGGATTGCAAACAGAGAGTGGTGGTTAATGGAGCTACATCTATGTGGCTAAGTTCTAAGCAGAGTGCCTCAGGGTTCTGTACTGGGGCCGCTTCTGTTTTAATCTTTTTATAAATGACTTAGAAAGGGGCATTGAGAGCAAGATCTCAGGTTTGCTGATGACACTAAACTATGCAGGCTTTGGAAACTTCCAATGATGTGCAAGTGCTGCAAGCAACCTAGATAGATTATCAAAATGGGCAGCAAATGGCAGATGAGATTCAATGTTATAATGTAAGTTAATGCATTTGGGATTTAAATATCCCTGTGCCACCTACACCATAATAACTCTGTGTTAAGTGCATCTGTAATGGAAAAAGATTTGGGGGTTCTGGTAGATACAAACAATGCAGGTGCAACGCTAGAGCTAGCAATATTGTCTTGTATAAAAAGGGGAAAGATTCAAGAGAGAAAAATATTATTCTCCCTCTTTACAAGGCACTGGTAAGCCTCATTTGAAATGCGGTGCAGTTTTTTGAATCCCTTATACAAAAGGGACATCTTGGAAATTGAGGCAGTCTAGAAGGGCAACTAAAATAATAAGGGGAATGGAGGGGCTTGAATATGCAGGCAGATAAGCCAAGTTAGGGCTGTTTACATTGGAGAAGCGACGTTTGCGTGTGGACATGATAACCTTATACAAATATATTAATGGCCCATACAATGAACTCTCTGGTGCATTGTTCACTAATAGGTCATATCAGAGGACTTGTGGCAATCCTTTAAGGTTGGAAGAAAAGAATTTCATCTTCAGGTTAGGAAAGGTTTCTTTACAGTGAGAACGGTGAAACTGTGGAACTGTCTTCCAGCAGATGTGGTAATGGCAAGTTCATTGATAGCTTTAAAAAAGGCCTGGATAAGTTTTCTAAATAAAAAAATATTGAGAATTACGGGTATTAATGCATATAGTGTGGTTGATCCAGGGATACTTTCCGATTGCCGTTTGGAGCGGAGGAATTTTTCCCCCCTTTTTAGCTGGGGTTTTTTTGCCTTCCTCTGGATCAACTGTTTGGTAGGGTTATAAAAAAAAAAAAGAGGGAGAATAGTTTGGACTTGAGGATCGTATGTCTTTATTCAACCTAATTACTATGTTACTATGTAACCATGTCAAGGTAACCCCAGTCTGGAAGGTCCTAACTTCTAACCTTTTTACTTCAATTACCATAGAAAACTTACATTTCTCATAGTTGTGCACTGGATAATATAACAGGCTTTCTCACTTCCCCCCAGCCCTTCGGCTTTTAATAGTGAGGGGAGAGGCTGTCCATCCAGTGCTTTATATATTAAAGGAATAGGACCTCCCTTTAAAGGGGCATGTTGGGGGTGCTATTACCCCTGGAAGCTAGACCATCTTCCCAATAATTACATACAATAAAAGAACTGTGAAAGCAATCCTTAGGCTAAATTCAATAAATCTTGCAGAAGTGCTACTGATCTGCTCAAACATTTATAGAAACAACAAAAAGAATATCAATGCCACATTCCTAGGCCCCAACAATATCAGCAACTTCATCAGGCATATAAAAAATGGATACACTTTCTTTTCCTTTTAATCCTAATGGGATGAACCAAATTTACCCTCCATAGGGGGAGGAAGCATTATTACACTATATTAAAACATATAAAGTCCATTGTCTGAACCAAATTATTTACATTTCTATATCCGAGAGACCTATATAATGAAGTTAAAGGGGAACTGTGGTCCAAATGACTTTAGGTAAATTGATAGGAATTGCTCTCCTGAGAGTTTTTGCATCACCAGGTCCCCTGCACTTCCTGCTTTGAAACCTGTCAGTCAATCTGCCCTGTGTCTCCTCCCAGTTACAGCCCCGTGTGGCCCCGCCCACTCACGGGTGCCGTGGCCCCATCCACTCGTGTGTGCAATGCCCCGCCCACTTGCAGGTGTCTAAGCCACGCCCACTCGTGTTTGCCTAAGCCCCACCCACACATGGGTGCTTAAGCCCCGCCCACTCACAGGTGCCTAAGCCCCACCCGCTTTACAGGTACTGTGGCCACTCACTTATTTCCATCATAGATTCTTTATATATCTGATTATAATGTTATGTATCTGTTGGATTGTAGTTTTTTCTTTAGTAACATAGCCCTTTTTTCATTTTTTTTTATTCTGACATGAAGTTCTGTAATTCTTTTACCAATGTACTTTAATCCACATGGACAATTGATCATAAAAACCAGTTATTGGTGTTGAAACATAATCAATCACTTTACAATCTGCACTTCTATACATCCCCATAGTTATACATAGTCCCGCATCTTTTTTTCTCTTATACTTGCACAGGGGGATAATATACTCTTTAGATTTCTGGGGGTGTTTTTTTGCTTTTTTTTTTTTTTTTTTTTGGTCTTATTTTTGCTTAAAGGAGAACTAAACCTAAATAGTTACACTCCAGAATCTGAACATATCCCCTCTAAAAACACCATAGGCTGTAAAATAACTAGGCTGTAAAATAACAATACAGTAAATAGCATTAAAGTAAATGTTACCACTTGAAAACTGGATGAATAACTGTGTGTATGTACAGTGACTGGCCACACCCCTGACCTCATTCACATGCTCCCATGCCTATAATGTCCTGTAAAAAGATTGGCTAGAGGCTACTAGTGGGTGTGACCAACTGTAACAACTGTAACAAGTTCCTGCAGTAACTTAGGATTGAGCATGTGTAAAGAACATAATGGTCAGTGACCACACTGTGTGATACTGGAACACTGGGAAAAAAAACACAAACCTCATGTTAGAAAGTTAATTGTTGAACAATTGTTAAAAATTAGAGGTGAGACACTGATTACTGCTTTATAACAAGGAGATCTGCCTTATAATTCAATGTTGTTCTTAGTTGTCCTTTAAAGCTGGGTATACACATTACGATATAGGGAAACCCATAGCCCTATAGCGCTGATGTGTGTTGGTCAAAATAACTAATTCTAATGCTGATTAACGTTTGACATCAGGAGTGTAAACAGTCGTTCTCATGTAAAATTTCCCTTCTTTTTGTGCTGCGGCCCTCCCCCTGTACTAAAATATAGGGAGTCTCCTATGGCAGTCACAAATGTTCTCCCTATACTTTATATACTTTATATAGGGAGTATGGCGGTCACTAACGTTCTCTCTATACTTTTATATACTTTATATAGGAGTATGGCGTCACTACCTTTCTCCTCCCTATACTTTACATATACTTATCATATGGAGGGGGGGTCACTGACGTTCTCTCTATACTTTTTATATACTTTTATAGGGAGTATGGCGGTCACTGACGTTCTCTCTATAATTTATATATACTTAATATAGGGAGTATGGCCGTCACTAACGTTCTCCCTATACTTTACATATACTTTACATAGGGAGTATGGCGGTCACTGACATTCTCCCTATACTTTTTATATACTTTATATAGGGATTATGGCGGTCACTAACGTTCTCCCTATACTTTACATATCTTTACATAGGGAGTATGGTGGTCACTGACATTCTCCCTATACTTTTATATTACTTTATAGGGAGTATGGCGGTCACTGACTTTCTCTCTATATTTATAATACTTAATAAGGAGTATGGCGGTCACCACGTCTCTCTAACTTTATATATACTTTATATAGGGAGTAGGGCGGTCACTAACGTTCTCCTTATACTTATATATACTTAATATAGGATTATGGCGGTCACTGACGTTCTCTCTATACTTTAATAATACTTATATAGGGAGTAGGTGGTCACCAACGTTCTCTATATACTTTATATATACTTTATATAAGGAGTATGGCGGTCACTAACGTTCTCCCTATACTTTATATATACTTTATATAGGGAGTATGGCAGTCACTAATGTTCTCCCTATGCTTATATATACTTTATATGGAGTATGGCGGTCACTAATGTTCTCCCTATACTTTATATATACTTTACATAGGGAGTATGGCAGTCACTAACGTTCTCCCTATACTTTATATATACTTTATATAGGGAGTATGGCGGTCACCAACGTTCTCTAATACTTATATATATACTTTATATAAGGAGTATGGCGGTCACTAACGTTCTCCCTATACTTTATATATACTTTATATAGGGAGTATGGTGGTCACTAACGTTCTCCTTATACTTTTATATATACTTTATATAGGGAGTATGGCGGTCACTAATGTTCTCCCTATACTTTATATATACTTTACATAGGGAGTATGGCAGTCACTAACGTTCTCCCTATACTTTATATATACTTTATATATGGAGTATGGCGGTCACTAATGTTCTCCCTATACTTTATATATACTTTATATAGGGAGTATGGCAGTCACCAACGTTCTCTCTATACTTTATATATACTTTATATGGGAGAACATTCAGAATCTTGCAGAATATTTGTCATCTTTGACAGATTGTTGCTGTGTGTATCCAACTCTTTATCTTCCATTATAAATGACAATGCTTATAAACGGATTGGACTATCTTATCTACAGTACTTCTTTAATATATTCTAATAATATTGTAGGTGTTTCTCTTAATACCTTATCAGGGTTATTCAATAAAAGTTCTTATCGTTTAAAATGGTGCTAATTTTGCTCCAACCAATCAGATCTTATTTAACATTTGAAAACTAACATCTGATGTTTGGGGCAAAATTAGCACCATTTAAACGATAAGAACTTTTATTGAATCTCCCTGTATGTCTTTAATCAATCTGCTTTTATTTTCGCACTCTCTAAAGCTGTCAAATCATAACTATCTCCAAAATCTCCTTTCTAAAGCTTCACTCTGTTCTTCGTAATCCTTTCTTTCAGAGCAATTCCTATTTACTTGTAGAACTGCCTAGTGGTGCATTTTTCAACCAATTCTTTTTACGACAGCTGTCAAAATGAATACTGCATTTGAATCATCTTTACAATATCTAATCTGCATAGTCAAATATCTTATTTATATTTAAGGGCAACCCTAGTGTCCCTCAAAAACCCTTCCCCTAAAATGTACACAGGATTGAGGATTTAAACCACTAGGTCCTCACTTCCAGTTTTGCCCTAAATGATGAACAGCACAGTATAACTCATTGCTGAGCCCATCTTCCTATTGCTGGATTAGGTTTATGATAGGGGGGCGGGCTATATACTGCCCAATGATCCTGACTTTAAAGGGCATGTCCACGACCAAAATAAAATTTAACCCACTACTGGCCCCAATCCTACCTTACATCTCTCTCCTTATGGTTCTCCTGTAGTGCATTTCCATTGTCCCAGAAAGTGAAAATTAGGCACTGTCTGTGTGTATCGGTCCCTGCTTTTTCCTTGTCCTTTTTGAGGTCTCTGGCATGGCATGGGAGCTCTTCCCCCCTTCCTCCCCCCTGCGAATCCCTTCATGCGACCTCCCCCCACCCACTAAAGCTTTTTCTAAAGTCTAGGGTACCCAGCCCACCCCAAGAGGCATATTAGTTTTGTAAAATTTGTAAACAATCCCCAGAAACAGACTTCCCAGAACGGGTTCCCTTGACTCTCTGCATTATCCGGCACCCCCATCTGTGTTGGCTGTTTGCAACTTTCTGCAATCATAAAGCCAGGTGCAGACCGCTGAGGGAACAATGTTGTAAGTCTGTTTCTGGTGCTTATTAAAAAAAACCAACATGGTGGTTTAGGGTGGGCTGTGGTACCCTACGATACAGAAAAGTTTAGGTTTATTCCCAATTAGGTTGAGAAGTGGTTGGTCCACAACCAGTTTCCCTTACTGTTCCACTTATCACATCCAGGCTGGTTCACACACACGCTTTAGAAGGCTTTATTTTGCAAAAAAATATAAACAAATAAAATGGCAATAACTTTAAGATATGTGATTTAAATTCAGGTAAAAGCAAATGGCAGTCTCTGTTGTGGATGTCTTGTGCTTGATATAGCACAGACAGAATGTGATCAATGTGTTTCGCTACAGCAGTAGCTTCCCAGGAATTTTATATCAGCTTATGTCTCTCTGGTTCATTGAAAGACTTTTATAGGCGAAAATCATGCTTGGTGGAATGCATGGTCTCACACCGCCATCTTGGATTTTATGAAACTTACTACAGTTCTTTTGGCTCTAAATGTCTGTTTTTACTTGGTACACCATCCATGAGGTTGGAAAAATGTTGGGGTGTTGAAAGAAAATGAGGTATACAGTTCCCTCTGCTGTATAGGTAATAGTGGATAATGATATGATAAAGGCCAAATTAAGGTATAAAGATTAAATAAGTGTTGAATGAAATGCATATATAAATAATAAGATAAAATAGATAATATAAAAATTAAAATATAAGAGATATGGGTTATCCTATAAAACATAGTCTACAAACATATATATGTCTAAAACATATATAAACAGATTTAATATATTTCATCACACCTGGGTACTATTAGGGGGGGATACAATCCACTATATTTGTTTCCTTTAAATAACACCAATATTTAACAAATCAAATCTACCCACTGACTTATTACCCGGTGAAGACTTAAAAAGTTCTCATCTCTAGAACCGGTAATTCAAAATTGTGCTAGTAAGTGTCTGTCTGTCTCCATACCTTTATCATCCCAAGGCCAGGTGCATGTCTCCTCATAGGCCGGTCCGGGCTGCACTAATTACAGCTGTCTAGCTCAAACCAAGCTTTAATAGTCAGGGTTCAAAGTGATCATATTGTTTTCTTTTTTACTGACATTTCAACCATTTATTGAAGGAATCATCCAGTAATAGGAAAGCAAAAAAAAATTAACTCAGAATAGTTCACTCGAAAAGTAACTATTCCTTTACTGTATTGATTGAAGCCCGAAGGTTAGGAGCTTGTGTTACCTCCCATTCTTCAATCATTGAGCAGGAGCCAGAACAGGTAAGTAACAGCTCCTTAACCTCCCGGGCTTCAATCAATGCATAGTATAGTATAGTATATTATGGTATGGTATGGTATGGTATGGTATAGTATAGTATGGTATGGTATGGTATGGTATGGTATGGTATGGTTATGTATGGTATGTATAGTATGGTATGGTCTGGTATGGTATGGTATAGATGTATGGTGGTATGTATGGTATCTATGGTATGGTATGGTATGGTATGGTTTGGTATGGTTCGTCTCGTCTGTTGTTGTTTATCTAGTCTTTGGGGTTGCTAAGACATTGTCCTCCAGTCCACCCACTAGCACTATGGGTTTTCGAGTGAATATTCGCTATAAAAAGTATAAGGGTGACTTACTTTAATGCATACTAACTAATATATTCTTTATTTTTATATTTTCTCTTCCCCACTTGTCTGTCTGTGTTTCTAGATTAGTTCCGGAGCTACAACCCTGTGCTCAGTGATAAAATTACCTTCCCTTACTTTTTTCGGATGTTCAAAATGATCAAAAACAGTATTTAGCTATAAGCAAGTTACTGAAACATTTTAACTGGACCTGGGTTGGCGTTATAATATTCAGTGAAATCAATGGCATATAGAACATCATCTAATAACAAACTACTTCTCAATTGATGAGATTTGCATTGAGTTCATCATAAAAATAAATATAAATAATATGCTAAGTCTTTGGATGAAAATGGGGCTTTTATAAACATTTTAAGGGAATAATTGAAAAATCCACCTCCAGTATAATTGTAGTTATTGGACAAGCCCAAATACATACACTGGTGCCATTCGACAACCTAAAAGACGTGCTCCATCAAAGACATTGATTGTTGCTTCTACCATTTCACCTAATAATTACATTTTGGGATTTTGCCTTTGATGTATTTAATAGCAGTTTGGGATTCTGCAAGAACTGCAAGGCTCAGAATTATTTAAATAGTCAGAAAATGGAAAACCTTTTCTACGTAGTGTGCATCCTGCATTATACCCCGAAGACAAGCTACTTGAAGATCTCTGGATGATATATTCTTATGTTTGTCAAAAGACCAAGGAAAAAATATTTTTTATGAAAAATCTATGACATAAAACTTCATAACGTTCTAATGGCACAGAGTTATTTACAGGTCTTATGCCTACCAATACATCGTACTTTGCCAGTCTGAGCTACGCTGTTGAAACTATGTCCCTTGCCCTTCAAAAACTTATATTTCTAAATCAGATTCTGATAAAATGAAAAAGTAACAATTATAAATCAAGGTAGACATTCTAGAGTGTGTGACATATATTATGCAACATGTCATTGTTTATTGTGTTTTTGTGCTTGTTATGAATGATTTTACTTAATGATAGATTTATGGGTGCTAATGGCTAAAAAACTTGAGCTTTTCAATAAAATCTTCTAGTTGTTTAATACGTAGAATTTTTTATGTTAAAAAACATAAATTTCTAAATGAATATTACCTTTTCTGGCACAATGAGTCTTCACACAGAATGTGATCTCTTAGTCAGTAAGTATGATTTGGTTTTAGAAAGTCTTTTTGCCCCACAAATATTTGATGAGTATGGATTTATTACTAATTTGTTTAGATTTATGTGTAAATTAAAGCTGTTAATTTTTGTAAAGTAATAGACAAACATAAACTATATACTCATTCAAGACAGGGTAAATTGGATTTTGTTTAACCAATAGCAATAGGACAATATAGACATGTTAAAGTGGTAAAGTCAAGTGTTTTGTATTCACAGAGGGACAATGTTTCAAGTAATCTTATCCACAGAAACATTATGATGACATTGCTTTTATATTACTACTCTTTCCCCTCTCTACACACTGTTAAGAGAGTTAGGTCTTAACTCCATTCTTCAATTAATTTAACAGAACCGGGAGCAAAGATATAAAATTTACACATTACATGATCGACTGCTGGCTCCTCTGATAGGTCCAGCGGTTTCTCTGGCTTTACTTAATTATAGCACGCATGGACGCTTAGGGGCGCTAATGTGCTCTATAGTTTAAGGACAACTATACTTTAAAATTAACTTTTTAAAAAATGAAAAGCACCTGGGCCAGGAGATAGGATTGATTATTCCCACCCTCCCAATATTGTTTTGTTTGCTACAGCGCATACAGTTTTAATCTGCGAGGTTATGGCCCGGGGCCATTCTATAATAAGATAGTGCTGAAGCATACAGGAAGACTGGAGAAGCAGTTTTTCTTTTGTCCTGCTGCTCCTTGTAGAAATAAAACTGGGAGGTAAAACAACCAATCCTACCTCCCTGCCTCAGGTACTTTGTATTTTAATGTTTTTTTTTAAAAAAACTCTATATGCACTATAGTTTCCCTTTAAGTAAAGCCGGAAACAGTCGAGCAATGGCAGAGGAGACAGCCAGCGTGGATCGTGCTCATGGGTAGGTTCCCTATCTTCGTTCCTGGCTCTTGTTAGATTAATTGAAGAACGGATGTAAGACATAGCTCCTTTGCCTCCTGCTCTTCAATTAATGTAAAAAAAGGATTAGTTCACTTTCCATTACATATTACTTTAATTACATACACAATTTATTGTGGGAAATTGAGGTTTCTGGGAACTTAAGGTCAGAATGACCTTTATAATGGAATATATAGAAGGAAGTTGGAATAGAGGCTGCACATTCCACTTTATCCCAGAGACAGGAATAAATAATTCCTACAGGATAGTTTTTGTTTCTATATATTGTGCTGGGTTAAATTTATGTTTAAAACTAGGGGAGATTCAATAAAAGTTCTTATAGTTTAAAATGGGGCTAATTTTGCCCCAACCATCAAGAGTTACTTTCAAATGTTACATAAGTTCTGATTGGTTGGGCAAAATTAGCACCATTTTAAGGATTAGAACTTTTATTGAATCTCCCTGTAAGGTTTTCTTACAATTTTCTAGGACTTTAATGGAAAGTTTCATTGGTGCCATCTTATACCAATATATTTATGGGCTACAATAAAGAAATTGTTTGGAAAGTGACTTTATCACATTACACTACCATATTGGTGGCTTTATCTTTTTTTTTGATATGGCAAAAGTGAGACAGAGCTGGATGATTGTTTGTATATTTGATATGAGATAAGGTCAGATAATTTGTTTTAAACATTTTTATCATTAGAAAAATGTACAGTTTTGAACATTACTTTCTTTGTCCTCCCTCTACTAGGTGCAGTACCGTCAACAGTGGTTCTACCACCATTTGTGTTACATAAGAAAGTTTTTTTTACTGATTTAACTTGAAGTTAGATGTGAATTCTGATGTATATGGCACAGTTTTTTTTTATTGTCTGTATTTTATGGCTGCAGCATAAAATACCACCCAGCTGTAAAAGTTCAGGTACTGTGTGGTATTTTGCCACAACACCGTATAGGCCATTGAACTGCATTGTGGTATTTTTAACAGTCAAATATAGCTCTATGTGTTCTAAAATACTGTAATAATTAAAGGGCATGTCCAACCTAAAAATTATTTTTTAATAATAGTAGATACCCCCCTGCTCCACCCCCAACCGCCATGTTATTTCTTTAAAATTGATTAGAACTCTACTTACAGCCCTTTGCTCCAGCGGCACACTGATCTGGCTCCCTGCTTGCTGGGACTTGCATGCAGGAATCCAGACCAGCAGCCTCGTCGTGATTGGCTGAGACGCTTGCCAATCACAGACGCGACTGCCGTCAATGGAGATCCCTGTGGGAACGAAAGGCTGTAAGTACAGTTCTGATTGTTTTTTTAAGCATTACTCGGCAGCAAGGGGTGGGCAGGGGGTATCTACCTATAGTATGCAGGTGGAACGACAAGCAGACACAACAGGAGAACCATAAGCACAGGATGTAAGTAAGTTTTTTTTTTTTTTTAATTCACTTTTGACCAGTAGTGGGTTAAATTTAAGTTTTTGAGTTTCATTCTGACACTGGTTTGGCGGAACTTATTAAAGTTCCGAATATTCAATTCAAACCATTATTGATTTTTTTTTTAATTTTGTAATATTGTTTTCTATTTTTTAAGGTCATTTTCAAACTGTATTTTTTATTAAAAAATTGTATTATTTCCAATTGAAAGGAATTTTTGAGTTTTCAATTTTAAAATTTTTGATGAATTTTAAAATTGAATACATTTCGAAACTTGGAATCATCATAATTTACTACATTAAAGTTATGTTATGATCATGCCATAAAACACAGACATGCCCGTACTATGATGTTGGAAATTTAATTTTCTGTTCATTTTATCTTAGTTTTTTTAAGCAATTTGTTGTACCATTCTTATCAGCTGTTAAT
Source organism: Hymenochirus boettgeri (assembly GCA_019447015.1). Classification (NCBI taxonomy): domain Eukaryota; kingdom Metazoa; phylum Chordata; class Amphibia; order Anura; family Pipidae; genus Hymenochirus; species Hymenochirus boettgeri. The sequence goes on from JAACNH010002431.1 coordinate 25,513, forward strand.
GTATATCCTGTTATAAAAGCTTCACCCAGTTTTACTGTATGTATGGTCTCATCAGTAGATGCTCTTTCCCGTATGTAGCTTATTGGGCTCTTGTTGTCTCTCCTCTGGTGAGTGTGGCAGTCCTATCACATTTTTGCTCTGCACAATAATCCTGTCCATGATCATACTCTAGATAAAGATGTATTCACTTACTTTGGAAATTTTTATCTCGTAGAATGTTGTACAACCAATATAGGCTACATAACAGTATTTTGTTCCTCATGTCCTTGTTTTGGGTTTTTCCGATCTCAAATATCAATCCAAAAAACTTAATTTTATTTGTTTTAAGTCTTGAAATTGCCTTGACACAAGTATAAGACTTCTAAGAATTATTTACATTTATTTAAATAAATATACTCTTTAATTTGCCTTCATTCATGGATCCCTAAACATTCATTACCTTATAGGCCACCATGTTTTTAAAGTAGACTGTGTTTGGCCAAGCCTTCATGTACTAATTTGCGCAGTGTTTTCCAAGTTAGCTATCCATCATTTTATAGATGTCCAACTTCAGTGAATCACCATATACATTTTCTAGATTTTACTACTTAACTTTTGCCTAAATTAGCTTTTTTTACCTGTTTATTAATTTTAACAGTAGCATTGATACATTAGCATTTAAAAAATACTGTGTTGGATTGTGCAACCCCCTAACCTATTTATAATGATTATAATCAAAAATTGAACCTTTAAAAAAATAATTTCGGGTAAAGCAATGAGAGTCACTATTACTAGGGTGTAGTAACACAATAGAAAACTATTGCAGGCTCATTTACCCAGACTCGCTGGGCAAATAATGAAGTTAAAGTTGTGCTACCCAGTTCGCTACGGTTAGTGCGACTTTAACTCCTATTAAGCGTTGGATGCTCGTGGTTACCAAAAATCCACCGTGCATTCGACTCTCACGATTCATATCACTTTTGCGCTAGATTTAAGTGCAGATTTTTAATGCCAGCAAATAGCTGGTGTAAAATCCTGCAGTCGGCAAACATATTAAACATATTAAACGGAAGGTGCATTTACCCAGAGCAATAGCGGCTCTGGGTAAATGAGGTCCTTGGAGTATTAAGAGCCTGAGTAAACCTGTAATCTTTGGGATTAATATGGTTTTTTATGATAAAGGTTTTTCTTTCACCTCTTCAGTCCAACACTGAACCTATCTCTATAAAAACATCAGATCTAGGATCAGATCTAGGATCTTTTAGATGACAACATTCTTTGTGTGTGGGGCCATCTCAGTAATAAGTTTCTGTTAAAAGGAATAACTGACGTGGACCATTATATCAGTTTTTATTATTTGGTATTCATTTTAGTAGATAGATACTTGAACTATAATATTCCTTTTTATAAAATTGTATTTTTATTTCACTTTCTCCCATGGGAAAAATCTCTCTCGTAATACTCGCTGCTGTGTTTTACTTTCTGGGCTATAGAAATCATAGGTCTTAGATCTAGTTTCTGGAGCACTAGATTTTGCACAAGATTGAAAAAAATTATATATAAATCAAGTTTTTTGACGTAGACAAAATAAAGTCTTGATCGTGATGTTTGTTTTTAACAGTTACATCACTTTTTGAAAAAGTTAAAGGGGTGAATAAACTTACTTTAATGAAATGGAGAATTTGACACTCGTTCCTGACAGTTTTCTACCTAATTCAATCTAAAGATGACATAACATATGAATCCACTGGCAGAATCACACCACAGTCTGAAGTACTGCGAGTATTTTCGGTTGAATTTAAGATGGAAGACTAACACAACCAGGTCAGAATATGTTTTAATCTACTAAAAATTAGGGTTTTATGGACTTTCAACCCAAACCCGATTTTGGGTTCCGCTGTCAGAATTTCTAGGTCAAAACTAGTGTTGGAATTTCAGTGCAATTTTTGTAGTTACATATGTTGAACTTTGGTTTTTAAGCTCATTCGCAACCTCATATTGTTATGTCTGTAATTAAAATATTTATTGATACAATTACACATTTGGTCTTTTATATTTATAAAAGATATATTTATTCTATTTATATTACATACACGAATTAATCTTATAATGATGTATAGTAATATTAAAGCTTCCAACATGTACACCATTGTTGTCACTCACTCACCTTTCAAAGTATTTACTTAAGAGCAACTAGTTAGGGTTACAATGAAAGCCTGCAATATTCTTTTAAATAGGGCCGACAATCACATCTTTGGCTGGAGCCTAGGAATAAATTAAATATTGGGGTAAATGTCAACTTCCTGGCTTCCAGTAGATTTGTGCAATCACCTGATCTCTACCCGCCCCACTGCCCTGGAGGGAAAGCATGCCAATAAGATTAAGTGCTAGGAAATCATAAAGTACCTGGGGGGAAAATTGACAGTTGGGCAGGGGAGCCTATTAATGCATGGCAGATGCTGGTCACACTGACTACACTGGTCACATGGCTGAAAACAGTTTCAAGCAGGAGTAATATTGCTAACCTTTCAGCAACTACTGGTAGCAGGAAGTTTGAACATTTACCCCCAATAAATTTATCATAGGCTCCAGATATTTATCTAGATGTGTTACTAAGGTTTGTATTTTGAAGGTACAATAGAAGGCTTTTTATATAATCCTTACTAGTTTTAAAGAAATTCGAGACCCACATTACCCTTTAAAGCCATTTGTGAATACTAGATTTTAGGGTATTTCCCAGTATTATTTTTCATCCTCATAAAGACGAGTCTCATCCCCCTAGATTCTGGATGTATTTATCCAAAGTGCCCCCCCCTGTACATGGGATGGATATTACAAAAATGTAATGCCATATTGATCTGCTCTGAAGAATGTTCATTTACCTTCAGTTTGGTACAATAATGCGCAAATGCAATTGCAAGACCATTTATAGGCGAAACGCAATCTGTGAGAAGTTGTAGGTTGTGGCAATCTGAAAGCAATCTTTTGTAGATTAGGGCACATTGAAAGCCAAACTGCAATCATTTTGCTGATTCATTGAAGGCACACAAAATAAGGAATCATATAGGAAAAACAACTTTTAAACGAAGAAGATATTAAAAGTGAACTGACAAAATTCTGTACATGCCTTTAAACTACCCCTTAAATCTTGGGATGTTAAACTTTTTAAACTTTTCCAAAGAGGGGTGAAGTGAACTTGTTTCCGTCAATGTGTTTGTCCAATGTGGGTACCTATTTGAAAGAGAATATACGCCCCAGCAATCAATAGTTAAGAAAGTATGTGCCTGAGCGTCTTAGTATTGAAATTCCACTCACATTCTTCCTTTTACTCCGTTAGCTCACTTAGTTTTTACTACTTCCAGAAATCTTAGGCCGCTTGGTTTCTACTTACCCGTATATTATTTGACTTCATCGCATTTTCTGCACACATGTTGATCTTAACGCTAACCTCTTCACCCCGTGGATGTATGAATATCTTTTATTATAAAATTTAACAATCCCAGAACCCATGTTTTGCAGTGTGCATAGATGCTAGCTGCCCTTCAGCTGCAGTTAATATCACTCTCTTAGGGTGAGCTACACCTTAATGTGTATTAACAGCCTGATTGCGTGCACATTTCCAGCATGATAGTACGCGTTGGCGCACAATGGCGATTCCACAATATTGTCATTGTCCTGCACCCAAGTAACCAGTGGTGCATATGGACTAACCTTAACCATATTCATTCCACAATATTGCATGCTGTTATGCAAAATTGGTGATCGCATGCGCTCAGGTAACGGATAGCAGCACAACGAAGTGAACGCCAACAATATTGGTGGCCAACCAGGTGTGGCCGAGTTCCTTAAAGAACAACAAGTGCAGACTGGCAGTACATATACTCTAAAACAGATGCACTGGAGGGCTGACTGTGGAAAGGTTTTGGATAAAAAAAAACATACTCCTTATCCCTCCATCTGGTTCCAGACTCTATAGTCTAAAGGTAGGGCACATTTTATAAGGGTAATTACAGGGTTGTACTTTTTGCAAAGGGATTACAATTGAAACAACTTAATCATAACTTAAGCCCAGGCTAAATATGTATTAAGGTGTTCCTTACATGTTTCACACTGATCGGCCACTGATTGACATTAACATTCCCCCTTTAAATAAGGTAAATACTGGAAATGCATCGCACAGAGCTGTGCTATGGAACAGATTCACTTCATATTCTCCACCTGCAGCTCTGTACTAGTTGTTTCTGTAAGTGCAACTATAAATTTCAAATTGATCTCTTATAATATCATTAGGCTGTAATTGCATCTAAACACATGCATTAGCTAAGGAATTAAGAAAACTTAATGCAACAGAGAAGCTGATTTGTAGTTGTGAAGTCACATTTTCATACCCTCTGCTCTATAACTATAGGCTGTATTGAACCTGGACCCATGCATAGCTACAGACCTTAAGAAGAAACTTACATGCGATCAGAGACTGCTGGGGTTGTAAGTTTTTTGAAACTGTAAAGGATTTAACACTCCCTGCTCTATAACATTAGGCCTGTTTACATCTGGCCCACTGCTTAGCTACAAGGACATTAAAAGAACTTCTGAATACCGCGATCAGAGACTGCTGGGGGTTGTAGTTTTGAACATGTGAAATTTAACACCCCTGCTCTATACCATAGGCTTGTATTATACATTGGACCATGGCTTGGTCACAAGACTATAATTAGTACTTGGAAACACTAGCGAAAGCAGCAGTGGCATCATAAGTCACCAGTACCTGAAATGTTTTTATAAATTGTTTTTACACACACTAATGGCTGATACCAAGGTTACCAATACATAATATTTCTAAAGTGATTTTGGTTGCTTGTCCGTTATGGCGAGTTTGTTTTCAATGATAAATGCTGTGCCTATCTCTATACATGATGATGCTGTATGACATCCCACACTATCACTCTACTTACTCTTGAAACTACCTGGTCACTTTAATATATTTTTAAAGTGAAAATAAATGTCCTATTTTTATTCCTGCTTTTTAGATCCCAAGATCTCAGTGTTCAGAGACTGTTCCTCCCCAGCTACTCGGAAGGCAAACCCAAGATAAAAGCCAAGCGTGTGCTATGATGGTGTCTTATGTGTTCGATGGGGGATTTCCAACACAACTTGTTAAATGAAAGAATTTGAACAGTGTGACCTTTCACCCTCCATTTTATTACCAAGCCTACAGTTTGATCTAGAGGAAGGAAAAAAGACCCAGCTAAAATGGGGGTGAAATTCCTTCTCTACTTCGAATGGCAATTCTGAAAGTAATCCCGTACCAACCAGAACTACAGTTATGTATTAAACCAGTAATTCTCAATATTATATAGTATCCCTGCACAACCAGAACTACAGATATGTAATTACTTAATCCAGTAATTTCTCATATTATATAGATCCCTGTACCAACCAACTACAGTAATGTATTATCCAGTACTTCTCACATATTATATAAGTATCCCCTGCACACCAGACTACAGTACATGTATAAATACCAGTAAATTCTCAATATTATATAGTTCCGGTACAACCAGAACTACAGTATATGGTATTAAACCAGTATTCTCAACTATTCTATAGTTCCCTGACCAACCAGAACTACAGTATATTTTTAATACCAATATTTCTTAACTTATATATGTCCCTGTACCAACCGCAACTACCAGTATTGTATTATCCCAGTATTCTCAATATTATATAGTATCCCTGTCCAACCAGACTAACTTATATGTAATTAATACCAGTAATTCTCAATATTATCTAGTATCCCTGTACAACCAGAATTACAGTATATGTATTAATACCAGTAATTCTCAATATTATATAGTATCTCCTGTACTAACCAGAAACTACAGTATAAATGTATTAATCCATAATTCCTCATTATCTAAGTATCCCCACTACCAACCAGAACTATAGTTATATGTATTAATACCATTAATACCAGTATTCTAATATGGTATAGTATTCCTGTTACCAACCAAACTCACGTATATGTATTAATACCCATAATTCTCAATATTATATGTATTTGTCCAACCACAACTACGTATATGTTATTAATACCAATATTCTTTAACATTATATAGTGGTCCCCTGTACCAACCAGAACTACAGTATAATGTATTAATACGCAGATACTTCTCAATATTATATAGTATCCCTGTACCCACCACTGAACTACATTATATGTATTAATCCATAATTCTCATATTATATAGTACCCTGTTACCAACCAGAATTACGTATATGTATAATACCATAATTCTCAATATATATAGTATCCCCTGTACTAACCAGAAACTCAGTATATGGATTTAAACCAGTAATTCTCATTATATCTTATCCCCATACAACCAGAACATAGTTATATGTCATAATACCATTAATACCATAATTCTCTATATGTATAGTATTCCTGTACCAACCAAAACTACAGTTATATGTAATTAAATACCAGTAAATTCTCCAATATTTATATAGTATCCTTGTACAACCTGAACTACAGTATATGTATTAATACAGTAAATCCTCAATAATTTATAGTATCCCGTGTACCCAACCGACTAAGTATAATTTTTATTAATACCAGTAATTCTCAATATTATATAGTATCCCTGTACCAACCAGAAACACAGTATATGTATTAACCGTATCTTCATTTATATAGTATCCTCCTCTACCAACCAGAACTAACGTATATGTATTAATACCGTAATTCTCAATATTATATAGTATCCCCGTACCAACCAAAATAAGTATATTTTAGATTACCATATCTCATATATATTAGTATCCCCCCCGTACCAACCCGAACTACAAAGTATTGTACAAATACATTACTGGTAAAAAAAAAAAGTTTTTGTTATTTAAGACCTGTATGTGTTAGTGCCATTTATTTTGGGGACTATGGTGTGAGGGGACTGTTTGCTTCCTTATGCTTTTTTGATCCAACCAGAACTACATATCTATGTATTAAATACTCATATTTTTTAGTTCTAGAAACTTTATCTACGCCACTTTTGACAAACTATTCAATGAACTTTGCCATTACCACATCTGCTGGAAGCAGTTCACATTTCCACCATTTCACTGTAAAAACCTGAAATAACGCTTTTTTTCTTCCATCTCACTTAAAGATGTCCCGTGTCTCTGATAGATCTATTAGTGAACAATGCATCAGAGAGATATTGTAATGGCCATTAATATATTTCTATAAAATTATCCCCACCTTCTTCTTCACCTTTATTTAGCCAAGGATTTCTCCTCATGAATGACGATTCACCAAACTCCCCCTGCATAAACACAGAAAACAACTTCAGGCACAAACTGGTTCCACCCAACAGCTAATAAACCTGTAGCAATTTCCACCCTCTTTACCACCGCAAAGCTGCAGATGACACAGATAATCCTTATAGTGGACTAAACTTTACATAATTTTCCTTAAGAGAGCAGGCACTTGTTTGACTGGATTTCTAGAAATGCAATGTGAATAGACTGGAAAGCTCTTCTAAGTACACACAGGATCAGGTAATTACACACAAACTCCTTTTCTGTGACCTTTGCAATAGTATGGTATTATTGGTGTTAAAGGCATTGTGTCCTACTACGACAATGTTACATTTCATCTGCCTTTCTGTGCACTATTTGTGAAAGTCACAGAAACAGTTATTGGTGTCATTATGATCTTGTTGCCTATAAAAAAAACAGACTGTCATAGTGATACTATAGTTCAGACAACAGAACTAATAGAACTATAATTATTATATAATAATTGATAATTATCAATTTGTAAGGACCGTTTCGCTAACCTCGCATGTATCGTCGGTAAACCCTCAAACTGTAATGTTCGATTTTCCATAACCCTCGAATGTATCGTTGAATTTCGTAACTCTTTGATCCTAATGATGATTTCGGTACCCTCGAATGTAGTCATTTTAACCCTCAAATGTCGTGGTCAATTTCGTAACTCTCGAAGTATTGTGTTCTGTATACACTCGTAATGTATCATGCGGAAACCCGACATGCCCCGATCATGAAGTAAGAATTGTTAAAAACGGTTTTGGTGATAGGTCACAAGTTCTCCAGCCATTTCCCCGAGTGCCAAAGCCATTTCATAAGTACCATTGTTGATTTTTCCTGTTATGGCATCCAAACTTTTTAATCTGTTATCTGCCATTATTTAATGGGTTAGTTTCCAAACTTCCAACTTTTTACTCTGAAATTCAGAAATTGAATTTTCAGAAATATGATTGGTTACTGTAAACCATGCAATACCACGTATTGAAAATTGACAATCAAAACAGATTATGAATTTTCTGCAAACCTATACTTGAGAGCTGCAAACCTCTGTGGAGCTCAAGAATGTCTCGCAGTAGAGGCAGTGGTTGCAGTGTCGCCGCCACTGGGGGAGAGACAGGGTTGGCCGAATACCATGATCTCGCTGTGGATGCATCCCCCACGCTTTCCCCCTTGCCTCCCCTCCCTCCCCCCCCTCCTTCCTCCCCTCCCTCTTCCCCCTCCCCCTCCCCTTCCACCCCCCTCCTTCCCCCCCTCCCCTTTCTTCCCTTCCCCTCTCCTCCTTCCCTCTCTCCCCTCCTCTCCCCTCTCTCTTTTCCTCCCTCACTCTCTCCTCTCCCACCTTTTCTCTCTCCTCCGCCTCCTCCTCCTCCCACCTCCCCGCGTCCTATTACCACGAAGAAGCTCAAATCACTGCCGCACATTGCCGTGCGAATACTTTCACACAGCGTGCACTTGCATTAACGATGGCGAAATTGGTATTTTTTCGCACGCTGCGAATTTTAGGTGGTATTTTCGGCCCTTTTAATTATGCTCTAGGTGCCCTAGTTCACAGTTCACAAAAGTTTTTTTTTCACGTTGCCCTCTTGATAATATATGTAAAATGATATATCTTCTCTACTCAAAAATGTATATTAAAGTGACAATATGTAGGTTTTTGAGAACAAAATAACAAGAGATTTTTAAAAAACCATAAAGAAAGCAATACAGCATAAAAGACTTACAAAAAGGATAAGACATTGTTATGTCTGGAAATGAAAGTGCAGTTGCAACGTATTAATTTTCATTTAAAAAAATGTGAAGTACATGAAGGTCTCCTTTCAGAGAAGCAGCGTGTCTTACTTTGTACTGTATCTTAGACAGATAGCGAAAAAATGCTTATGTGTCCGCGAAATGGAATGGCCCAATGCAAAAGAAAGCCAGTGTATGCTGAAAACAGAAAATTTCTCTTATATACAGACACATTCTTCCTTGTGTGTTTCACATGTATCGCAGTTCATTTTTCCCTATTAACATTGTTAAATATTTGCAGTTTTCATTTATGAAACAGAAACCCCCATTGTGAGAGCCAATAAACAGGAACCCACTTCCTCCTTCCTCCATCCTTGTCTCCATCAAGCTGACTTCCTTAGTGTGTTTTCTGTTCCTTGTCGCCCTGTGGATAAACCTGCAATGTTACGTCTAATCACTTTTTGGAATCACCTCTCCATAGCTGTCCGTTCTCCTCCTTGGCCAAGACTATCATGGTTTACATTGCATTCAAAGCCACCAGCTGGAACTCATGGAGACAATGGTTGGGAGTCCAACTGTCCAATTCTGTAGTCTTGATCTGTCATCATTCAATAATATCTGTATTACTTGGTTGGCCCTTTTCTTCCTCCCTTTCAGGATATGGACATTCACACTTATACCCTGAACAATCATCATTCAGTGCAATGGGGATCAGCTATTGCCTTTTACTCGTTATTGGTTATTGGGGCTTTTCTTGCATCTGTTTAGTTTGTTTTAAGCATTTTTTAGCTCGGACCTTACCCCGGACAGTTTTAATGAGGCCAGTAACCACATCACTTTCAGCCATGCTGGTCTTCTGCAAGTTTTTGGATCACAAATGATCCCACCTATCTGGCACCAAAGGGGAAAAAACACTGTGGGTTTGAGATATTTGCGCATATGAACCTCTATGCTGGACTATTCTGTGTATGTTTCTGGCCAAAATGTTCTATTATATTCAAGTTCTAAAATGAACACAAGAAAAGTTTACTTGGAGCCACACTATTGAATTTGCTGATTCATAGAGAACACAACAGGTCAAAGCTTTTTTAAAATTTAATATAAATCATTAAGGCATGAGTTGTCCCCACGGTCAGATTGCAAAGAGGGTGTGAAACACGTAGAATCTTGCACTATACTTTATATTACACATTTAACAATAATTAATTAAGAGACTGTAATAGAATTACCCGGAAATAAATTATCATCCAGAGCCAGACAAAAAAATAAAACAGTTTAACAAGAGTTTAAATGAGGCCTGACTACACATTTCCGGGGGATTCAATATTCCCTAAAACCCCCATGTTAAACCCTCATGTTACCCCGAGTTCATTCGATTTAGGTTGGGTTTTAACCCTTATTTTTAAAGACAACTTGCATTATTTCCAAATTTTTAAAGTGGTTGATTTGAGTTTGGGCTACCTTGTAGGGCACTGATTGGCATTGGGTCTTTAAAGGTTATCCCACCCCTACATTAAATTTTTTTTTACTATGTGTAGGTCACCTATTCCACCCCCACCACTGATTATTTTGGCAAGACAGCCCAGAAAGATCCTTACAATCCTTCTATCTCCCGGTGCTCTTTTCCCAGCTCTCTGCTAGCCAGAAGCAGCAGAGAGGGTTGGGACGAGCAGCTAATCACAGAAGCAGCTGCCGGCTACTACAAAGTAACCGGGGTAACAAAGGTCTGCATGATCTACGCTAACCTTGTTGAAGAACCAGGTGGTATAGCATCAGCTCATTATCCCTTCATGCTAACGATGAAATTTCAGGAGATTAATAAAAGTTCTTATTCGTAAATGGCTACATTTGCCTCAACCATCAGATCTTAGTTAACATTTGACACTAACATACGATGGTTGGGCGCAAAATTAGCCACCATTTTACGATAGAACTTTTATTGAATTTCCCTGTTTATTATTTAGTGGAGATACCCTCTTAAAGAAGGAATTTTCCCCCTCCCTTTATTCTGTGTTTTTTTTTGTTTTTTTTGGCCTTCTTCTGGATCAATGTGAGTAGGTTAGGACAGATAACTATTGTTTTATTCAACCTCAAATTCATACTATCTATACTATACACTAGACTAATTACACTATACTTAACTGAGTTAGAACATTTACCACTGTTCTAATCTTAAATCAAATCAAATAGCAAGCCACATGCATAGGTGTATGCAAAGACATGGCCAAATCTAACCCAAAGTCTGCGAAATTCCCCTAAGGCCTGTGACAAAAAATGTATAAGCAGTCTGTTTTCCAGAATTAACCCCCAAAATTTATATATTTTTCAAACCTACTCACCTTAGCGATATAAAAGTAACCTTTTTTATCATCCAGTGTATAAAACACACAATATATATCACATATAATATATATATATAATCTAGAGAGATAGATAAGAAATATTATAATATATTATATATGTTGTGTAGGAGCGACAAAACGTTCTCAAGACAATGTCACAACAAACAAATCAATTAAGTATTCGTGTACTCACTGATCTACTCCGCCCACTGTGACGTCAATACCCACCACCCACCGCCTCCGACTGCATACAAAACACCCTCCCCCCCCTTATTCACTGAGAACAAGAAGGAACAATCCAGTTCAAATTAAAGTCCATTACTTGCAACAGTCCATGTATGCAGCTGTTAGCTACTATGAGCCATATGGAATAGGAGAAGGCCTTCGTAAGTGCAATGCTGTAAAATGAAATAAAACAGGTGAAAATTAAATGGTTAATACATGGTGTTGGTGACCAATTTCAATAAAATAACAATATATAAGAATATATTTAAAAAACAATATAATATTTAAAAGTGTCCATAAATGACTATAAGATTACTAGTACAAATATACAGTAGACGACCATCTTCAAATTTTTCATGAGGATATCAATTTAATTTATCTTCATAGATCGAATATCAGGTCAATCAGATGGAGCAAACTTATTTACATGAGAGGGAACAGGTTTCGTTAACCCCTGGGGTGACACGTATTTAAAACCGCCTAATCCATGAACCTTCCACTGGAGTATTGCTCTGTCCCTGTCTTCAACCATCGATAGTTTCACGTATCCAATAATCCATCCACCTTAAGCTGGTTAAAGAGTGTTTTGCCATCGATTTGTTTGTAGTTAGACTGGGACTTTTCTGTGCTGCCGGGTGCTATTTTCAAGAGCCTCCTAATAGCTTTCATATGGTTTGGCCATCCTTTCCCGTATTTTAGTGGACGTCTTTGCCGCCAACATACTGTAGTATAGGCCACACGGACAGTAATATGTAAACTACAAAATTGCTCAGACAATATAGTCTGTATTTGATTCTTATATGCGTTACCCCTATGTTGATGAGGAAATCGACTCCTTCAATATGACCTGCCGTCTGAAACCGTGCAACTTTAACATCTGTTGCGCCAGTAATGCTTTCTAAGATTACGTCCAAGAATGTACCCGATCTATTGGATTTCCTTGATTTTACTCATTATGCTTGAAAATGGCAAATTCGGACTACTCTGTATACCGTAATACTATAAACTGCATGCCCCAGAGTTACCATTCCCAGGTCCCTTAAAACGAGGGGGGGGGGGATTGATTGATTATAAACAATCCTGATCAGAATAAGAATCCTCTAAGCCTAAAGTTCTCTCCTGGTAGTGAAAGTCATTAAAGTCTGTATTTGATAGTCTTGTAATTTGATCTTATGCGATACCCCTTGTGGATGAGGAAAATCGACTCATGGTCGAAATGTCCCTGCAGGTCTGACACCTGTGCAACTGTAACATCTGAGTTTTTTTTGCTGGGATCCAGTTTTTTGGTATTTCTGGGCTCTGTTAATATATGTGGTTGCACACCAGTAGTTTCTAAGATACAGTCCCCTCCGTTTGCGAAAATGTCTGAATATGTTGAGGGTAAATTGGTTATCCCTGGCTAGTATGTTCATCCAATTTTTTATCACACTATTTTAATGACTTCACTACCAGAGAGAAATTTAGCTAAGATTCCTTACCTGATCACTGGATTGGGTTAATCATCATCCCCCCCCCCCCTCGTATGGACCTTGATGTACTCTGGGCATGCAGGACGTATTACGGTAATACAATAGTCCTGAATTTGCCATTTTCAAGCTATGAGTAATCAAGGAAATCAATAATCCGGGTCCAACATGTCATTGTGACGAATCTAGAAGCATACTGGGAAAACAGATGTTACAGTTGGCACAGGTTGTCAGAACCGCAGGTACATATTGACAGGAGTCGATTTTCCCTCATCCACATAGGGGTAATCGCATAAGAACTCAAATACAGACTATCTGTCTGAGCAATTTTGTAGTTTACATTATTACTGTCCTGTGGCCTATACTACAGTATGTTGGCAAGACGTCCACTAACATACGGTACAGGATGGGCCAACCATTGAAAGCTATTAGATGGCTCTTGGAAATACACACCAACGCACACAGAATAAGTCACAGTTCTACTTCAAACAATCGATGGCTCACACTCTTAACCAACTTAAGGAGATGGCTATTGACTACGTGACACCCTATCGATGGTGAAGACAGGGACAAGCACTACTACTCCACGGGAAGTTTCAGTGAATCAATTCCTTAGTGTTTTTTATGCATACCCTAATTAATTTTACATATTCCTCATAACTAATATATATATAAAAAATATAATACTGTCTGCTGTTGACATTAGTGACTGACTTTTAGTTTGTAACGGCCCTTTTTCTTCACAGAATGCAAACTAACATGGAATGTTCCTAACAGCCCTTTCTACTGATTGGCTGTTGGATGGGTTAACATGCTCAGATCTCTACTGAGGCACTGAATTAACCCAGGCACTGGTCAAGGGCAAGACCATACTGGTCTCTATCGGGGGTCCTGCAAACAGGAAGTCAGTATTCGGTTGCTTTTTATTTATACACGACAAAATGCGGAATAGAAAGGTTAAGGTCATTAGAATGGAAAATACTGCTCTTTTTTGCTCAAAATCATACGCATTATTAAAGTCCATCTGTAATAACAAGTACATTGTCCTTACAGGACATGTCCATCCCAGATCAAAATCACAGCTTACCCGCTTCTCCACCCCACAAAAAACCCTATGATAGTTCCTAAGATATTACTGTAATATACTCGAGTATAACTGTTCCCAGTATCAGCTGAGACTATTTTTACATAAAGAAAATTAATACTGAATGTTGAAATGCATTGAAAAATGAAAAATATATTCAAAACACGGGGGAAATGGGTCTTTTTAGTTATAACTATAGATGCAAACAGCAGTACGGCAGAGGTGTTTTTATCAGGCAATCATGCCGGACCCAATCCCTGGTGTTCTAAAACGGAGAGAGGTAAATGCATGAGATCCCTCAATTAATAGAAATTGGGTAATTTGAAAATAGGGACACCGAAGTCTATGAGGAAACCACATGGTAATGTTTTATTCTAAGGAACAACATAGTATAGTTTTATTGTAAGGAACCACAGTATAGTTTTTATTCTAAGGAACCACATGTATAGTTTTATTCTAAGGACCACTGGTATAGTTTTTATTCTAAGGAACCACATGGTATA
>JAACNH010002432.1:0-40163 GCA_019447015.1 Hymenochirus boettgeri
ACATAGCTGTCTGTATTCCTACCCACAATGCCATCCTGTATAACATTCTAACTACATTACCCAGTGATCTCTGTAATACCTACCCATGCACTACAAGAGTTAAAGTTGTACATAGCTGTCTATACAGAGATCACTGGGTATGTAGTTGAATGTATATACAGGATGGCATGTGGGTAGGAATACAGACAGCTATGTTCAGCTTTAAATTGTAGTGTCTGGGTAGGTATTACAGAGATCACTGGGTAAAAAGCAGTAATGCTGGAGTGACTGGAAAGGCAGGGTTTAGTTCTGACCTTGGTTTTACTAACAGAGGTCAGAGGCTGAGCCAGCAAAGTAACATCTCCATAGAACAAAGTAATAAAACTCTATCTGCACCTGCACCTATGGCATGAGGACCCGAGCAAAGTGTTTGCATGGGAACAGATGACGTGATTTCATTGGTCTGTGTTAAAGAGATGGAGATGAAATGATATTCTTATAATATAATAAATAAATCATAGGTAGGTAACAAGTAGATCTCCAGATGTTTGAAAACTATACTCCTAGTATTCCTTGGTTATAGTGAATGCTGGGAGTTGTAGTTTTTTAAAACCATCTGGTTACGTCCCGTCACAGATCAACAAGGAAAAATAGCCAGATAATGTGCAGATAAAGATTTAAAATGAGTTGAGGCCCATGGGTAGAGACGTGGGACAGTAGAGGCCCATGGTCGGTAGACGTTGGGGACAGTAGAGGCCCTGGGTAGGTGACGTTGGGGACAGTAGAGGCCCATGGTAGGTAGAGTTGGGACGTAGAGGCACAGGGTAGTAGATCGTGGGGACAGTAGAGGCCCATGGGTAGGTAGACGTTGGGGACAGTAGAGGCCCATGGGTAGGTAGACATTGGGGACAGTAGAGGCCCATGGGTAGGTAGACGTTGGGGACAGTAGAGGCCCATGGGTAGGTAGACGTTGGGGACAGTAGAGGCCATGGGTAGGTAGATGTGGGGGACAGTAGAGGCATGGTAGGTAGACGTTGGGGACAGTAGAGGCCCATGGGTAGGTAGACGTTGGGCGACAGTAGAGGCCCATGGGTAGGTAGACGTTGGGGACAGTAGAGGCCCATGAGGTAGGTAGACGTGGGGACAGTAGAGGCCCATGGGTAGGTAGAAGTTGGGGACAGTAAGGCCCATGGGTAGGTAGAGTTGGGGCAGTAGAGGCCCAGGGTAGGTAGAGAGTGGGGACAGTAGAGGCCATGGGTAGGTAGAGTTGGGGACAGTAGAGGCCCCATGGGTACTGTAGAAGTTGGGGACAGTAAGGCCCATGGGTGTAGGAAGTGGGAGACAGTAGAGGCCCATGGGTAGGTAGAAGTGGGGACACGTAGAGGCCCATGGTTAGTAGTTGTGGGACAGTAGAGGCCATGGGTAGTGTGGGCAGTGAGGCCAGTAGGTGGGGACAGTAGGGCCCAGGGTTAGGTAAGAGTTGGGGACAGTAGAGGCCATGGGTGGGTAGTTGGGGACAGTAGAGGCCCATGGGTAGGTAGTTGTGGGGACAGAGAGGCCATGGGTAGGAGTTGGGGACCAGTAGAGGCCATGGGTAGGTAGTTGGGACAGTAGAGGCCCATGGAGGTAGTTGGGGACAGTAGAGGCCCATATGGGTAGGTGAAGTTGGGGACAGTAGAGGCCCATGGTTAGTGAAGTTGGGGACGTAGAGGCCCATGGTTATGAGAAGTTGGGGACAGTAGAGGCCCATGGGTAGGTAGAAGTTGGGGACAGTAGAGGCCCCATTGGGTAGGTAGTTGGGGACAGTAGAGGCCCATGGGTAGGTAAAGTTGGGACAGTAGAGGCCCATGGGTAGTAGAAGTTGGGGACAGTAGAGGCCCATGGTTAGGTGTTGGGGACAGTAGAGGGCCCATGGTTAGGTAGTTGGGGACAGTAGAGGCCCATGGGTAGGTAGAAGTTGGTGGACAAGTAGAGGCCCATGGTGGTAGAAGTTGGGGACAGTGAGGCCCATGGGTAGGTAGTGGGGACAGTAGAGGCCCATGGGTAGGTAGAATGGGGACAGTAGAGGCCCATGAGTTTAGAGTAGTTGGGGGACAGTAGAGGCCCATGGGTAGGTAGAAGTTGGGGACAGTAGAGGCCAGTAGGTAGGGGCGTCAGGCACGGAGGTAAGTTGGGGACAGTAGAGGCCCACGGGTAGGTGAAGTTGGGGACAGTAGAGGCCCATGGGTAGGTAGTTGGGGACATAGAGGACCATGGGTAGGTGAGTTGGGACAGTAGAGGCCCATGGTAGGTAGTTGGGGGACAGTAGAGGCCCATGGGTAGGTAGAAGTTGGGGACAGTAGAGGCCCATGGGTAGTAGTTGGGGACAGTAGGGATATATTATATAAAGTGTACATTGTCTCTATACCAAGGATCTCCTACCTGTGTTAGATTTGTTTGAAAAATTTTTACTCCCAGCATTCCACTACAACACTTACAATAGGCATCCCGGGAATGCTGGGAGTTGTAGTTTTCAGACATTTGTGAGACTGCTATATATTTAGTGGTATGGGGGGTTTGGTCTCATGAATCTTTTTGGTTATGAATAAAAAAAATTTATTTTATTTAGACTTTTTTTAAATGATTAACCGGCAATAGCATGAAACGTTGCAAAACCGGTCATATTTTTTTGGATGCTGCATGGTCAGCACCCCTCATCCTTTAACACATCATACTATGTGGATGCTGCATGGTCATCACCTCCTCATCCTTTACACCAGTCATACGTTATGTGGGGCTGTAAGTCAGCACACCTCGTCCCTTTAACACGTCTACGTTATTGGATGCGTAAGGAGTCACCACCTTGTCCCTTAATACCATCATACGTTGTGGGTGCTGTAAGGTCGCACCACATCGTCCCTTTAAACCAGTCATACGTTAGTGGGTGCTGTAAGTCAGTCACCACCTCGTCCCTTTAACCAGTCATACGTATGTGGTGCTGTAAGGTCAGTCACCCCTTGTCCTTTAAGACCAGTACACTGATGCTGGGTGCTGTAAGGTCGTCCCACCTCGTCCTTTAACACCGTCATACGTTATGTGGTGCGTAAGGTCAGTCAACCTCGTCCTTTAACACCATCACGTATGTGATGCTGTAAGTCAGTCACCCCTGTCCCTTATACCAGTCATAATGTGGGTGCGTAAGGTAGCACCACCTCGTCCCTTATACAGTCATACGTTTTGGGTGCTGAGGTCAGGTCACCCACCTCGTCCCTTTAAAACACCAGTCATACGTTATGCGACTGCTGTAGGTCAGTCCCCACCTCTCCCTACACAGCATACGTTAGGGTGCTGTAAGGTCAGTCCCACCCGTCCCTTTATACAAGTCTACGTATGTGGATGCTAGGTCAGCCAACCTCTCCTTTAAACCGTCATACGTTATGTGGAGCTGTAAGGTCATCCACTCGTCACTTTAAACAGTCATACTTATGTGGATGCTGTAAGGTCAGTCCCCCCACCGATCCCTTAACACCGTCATACGTTTGTGGATGCTGTAAGGTCAGGTCCCCACCTCATCCCTCTTAACACCGTCATACGTTATGGGCTGCTAAGGTCAGTCCCCACTCATCCCTTAACACAGTCATACGGTATGTGGGTGCTGTAAGGTCAGTCCCCACCTCGTCCCTTTTACACCAGTCATACGTTATGTGGGTGCTGTAAGGTCAGTCCCCACCTCGTCCTTAAACACAGTCATACGTTATGTGGATGCTTTGTAAGGTCAGTCACCACCCGTCCCTTTAACACCAGTCATACGTTATGGGGTGCTGTAAGGTCAGTCACCACCTCGTCCCTTTAACACCAGTCATACGTTATGTGGATGCTGCATGGTCAGTCACCTCCTAGTCCTTAACACCAGTCATACGTTAGTGGATGCTGCATGGTCAGTCACCACACTCATCCCTTTAAACAATCATACGTTATGGGGTGATGCTGTTAAGTGTTCAGTTACCACCTCGTCCCTTTAACACCAGTCATACGTTATGGATGCTGTAAGGTCAGTCACCACCTCGTCCCTTATACACCACCGGCCATACGCTTATGTGGATGCGTAAGGTCAGTCCCCACCTCGTCCCTTTAACACCAGCATCGTTATTGGGTGCTGTAAGGTCAGTCCACCACCTTGTCCCTTTAAACACCCGTCATTAGTATGTGGGTGCTGTAAGGTCAGTCAACCACCTCTTCCCTTTAACACCAGTCATACGTTATGTTGGGTGCTGTAAGGTCAGTCACCCACCACATCCCTTTAACACCGGTCATTACGTTATGGGAGCGTAACGAGACAGTCCCCACCTCATCCCTTTAACACCAGTCATACGTTATGTGGATGCTGTGAAGGTCAGTCCCCACCTCATCCCCTTTAACACCGTCATACGTTATGTGGGTGCTGTAAGGTCAGTCACCACCTCATCCTTTTAACACTGGTCATACGTTATGTGGGATGTGTAAGGTCAGTCCCCACCCATCCCTTAACACGGTCATACGTTATGTGGATGCTGTAAGGTCAGTCCCACCACCTCATCCTTTAACACCAGTCATAACGTTATGTGGATGCTGTAGTCAGTCACCCTCATCCCTTAACACCGTCATACGTTATGTGGGTGCTGTAAGGTCAGTCACCACCTCATCCCTTTAACCACTGGTCATACGGTTATGTGGAGCTGTAGGTCCGTCACCACCACATCCCTTTAACACCAGTCATACGTTATGTGGATGCTGTAAGGTCAGTTAAACCTTCTCCTTTAACACCAGTCATCCGTTATGTGGATGCTGCAATGGTCAGTTACCACCTCGTCCCCTTAACACCAGTCATACGTTATGTGGATACTGCATGGTCAGTACCACTCAGTCCCTTTAAAACCGGTCATACGTTATGTGGATGCTGTAAGGGCTCATTAGCTCATTCCAGTCCTTAGGTAGAGTTTAAAGCAGGAAGATCATTATAAGTTTGAAGTTAAGTTGAAATGTACATTTAATTCATCAGTGTCACACGTTCAATGTTTAAGGTCATCAGTTCCAGGTAGTCAGTCAGTAGTTTCAGTTAGTATTAGTTTCATACAAGACAAGTATCTCTTTCTCTACATCCCCCCAGTTCGCGCATTTAACATCTAAGTCTACAGTTTTTATTCAGCCAGTCAGGTCAGTCCTCTCCTCTTTCTCTAATTCCAGTTCAGTTTCATCAGTCACCTAGTAGTTCAGTTTCTACAGTATTTAAGTCAACATGTTCAGTTTTACCGAAAGTTATACAGTTATAGGTCAGTACATCTCATAGTACAGGTTTGTCTCCAGTAGTTGCCAGTTTCCTTCCCAGTTTATTTCAGTTTTTGCATTCTCAGTTCTCACTGTTGCCAGGTCTCAGTTCTCTCTCGTTCAGTTACCACCTCATCCTTTAAACACCAGTCATACGTTAGGGATGCTGTAAGGCCAGTCACACCACATCCCTTTAACACCAGTCATACGTAGTGGATGAGGTGTAAGGTCAGTTACCACCTGCATCCCTTTAAAACACCAGCTATCCGTGTGTGGGCTGTAAGGTCAGTACCACCTACATCCCTTTAAAACCGTCATACGTTATGTGGATGCTGTAAAGGTCAGTTACCACTCATCCCTTTAACCCACCAGTCATCGTTATGTGGATGCTGTTAAGGTCAGTAGTAGCTTAAACAGCAATGATAAGTAGTGAGAATGAATAAAGTTGTAAACATAAATACGCCCATTACAATATTATTTAGTTACAATTCTCTATAAAACAACAAAGATAAGATGTGTGTGTGATTAAGTGAGATGTAAAATACATGCTTCTCTTTAAATCTTACAGTCCTCACTCTCCACATGTCTAACCACTGTATAACGTCCTGTGCGGTAGAAAACTATTGCACCCAAAAGTTAAGGGAAATTGTAATGGTGATGTCAGTTATGCTATGATATGGAGTAACATTAATCAAACACAGCCACATGATAATTAGCTTGGGGGGGTGTCCTATAATAAATAGATCTCTAGATTCATGCGTGACTGCTAAACCTGCATCTGTCTCTCCTTTTCACTGTAACCCTCCTCGAACATGCTGCGTCTCTGATAGGCAAGTCCTCTTCGTCCTATGTCCCTCACCATACCCACTGGACAAGCCCCTACTGCATTAAATCAAACTGCCACTTTCCTGTTACCTTGGAATTTCTAAACAGATAACTGCTACCTGCAAACTGAGTCCTTTTAATATCCTATTATCGTAATGTCCCTTGATAATAACATCCCAATTATAAAAATAATGTCCCTATTAGATAATATCCCTAACAAAAAAGCCCTATTTAAATCCCTATTATAATATCACATCGTAGTCTATATAATAATTCCCCTATACAATAATGTCCTAGATAATAATATCCCTATAACAAAATAATGTCCCTATTGTAACATCCCTATTATAACAAAATAATGTCGCTATTATAATAAACTATTCTCCATTTAATATGTACCCTATTGTAAATAATGTCCCTATTGTAATACATGTTCCCTATGTAATGACTATGGAATATTTCTATGTCACCCCTTGAAAATTCCATTGTTAATACCCCATTATCTGTCCTATTGGTAAATAATGTCCATGTAAATATCCATTGCATAATGTCCTAATGTATATTCTCTATTATATTCATCCCATTGTAATAATACCCTATTGTTAATTCCCTATTGTAATAATTTCTCATGGTAATATGTCCCTATTGTAAATAATTTCTTATTGTATATTCCCTATGTAATAATGTCCTATTGTAATATTCTCTATTGTAATAATGTCCCTATTGGTAATAATGATCCCTATTGTCATAATGGTCCCTATTGTATAATGCCATTTATATGTCCCTCATTGAAATTGTCCAATTGTAAAAACTTCCTATAAGTCGCTATAATAATGTATTCCCTATTGTAATAAATGTCCCTATTGTAATAAGTGCCCTTAATTGTAATAATGTCCTATTGTTAAAATGTCCCTATTGTAATATATCTCTTGTCTTCCCTATGTAATAGAGTCCCCTTAATATTGTCCTATGACCAATGTCCCTATGTATAATTTCCCTATTGTAATAATGCCCCTAGTTGATAACTAATCCTATGAATAGTCCCTATGTAATAATTGTCCTATTGTAATAATGTCCCTATTGTAATAATGTCCATTTCCTAGTCCCTTGTAATAATGTCCCTATTGAATAATGTCCCTATTGTAATAAGGTTTCCCTATTGTAATCCTATTATAATTTCCCTATTGTAATAATGTCCTATTGTAATAATATTCCCTATTGTAATTCCTGTAATGATCTCCTATTGTAATAAGGTCCCCTATTGTAATACTTCCCTATTGTAATAATGTCCCATTACAATTCATTATACCTATTGTAATAATTTCCCTATTTTAAGTAATGTCCCTATTGTAATAATGCCTAATTGTATAGTTCCCTATTGTTATAATCCATATTTGATTCCCTATTGTAAATAATTGTCCCTATTGTAATAATGGTCCCTATTGTAATAACTGAATGCACTCTCCTATTGTAATAATTCCCTCTTAATATCCTTCTGTAATAATGTCCCTATTGTAATAATGTCCCTATTGTAATAATATCCCTATTTAAAAGTCCCTATTGTAATAATTGTCCTGATTTCCTATAATCTTTGTAATAATGTCCCTGTATAATGCCTATACTAATATCCCATGTTAGCCATTGTAATTCTAATGTATCCTATTGTAATAATTTCCCTATTGTAATTTAATGTATTCCCATGTGTAATGAATTTCTCCTATTGTAATAATATCCCTATGGGTAATATGTCCCTATTGTAATAATTTCCTTGAAGTCCCTATTGGAATAGTCCTGTAAAAGCCCTTTGTAATTAATTTCCCTATTGTTAATAATGTCCCTATTGTAAAATGTCCCTATTTATAATTCCCTTAATTGTATAATTTCCATATTTGAACAAACGTCCCTAGTATAAACAATGTCCTATTATAAAATATCTCCTATGTAATAACTGTCCCTATGTAATAAGAATCCCTATTGTAATAATGTCCCTATTGTAAAATGCCCTGTAATAATATGATAATTGTAATAATGTCCCTATTGTAAAAATGTCCCTATTGTAATAATTTCCCCAAATATTAGGTAATGTCACTGTTTTGTAATTGTCATAAGATCCCTATGTTAATATTTCCCTATTGTAATAATTTCCCTATTGTAATATGTCCCTATTGTAATAATGTCCCTATTGTAATAGTTTCCCTATTGTAATAATGTCCCTATTGTAATAATGTCCCTATGTAATAGTTTCCCTATTGTAATAATCCATATTGTGATAATTTCCCTATTGTAATAATGTCCCTGATTGATAATAATGTCCCATGGTAATAATGTGCCATATTGAATAATGCCCTTATTGTAATAATATCCCTATTGTAATACTCTCCCTATTGTAATAAGTGCCCTATTTGTAATAAATCCCTATTGTAAAATATCCCTAATTTGTAATAATTCCCGATACTGTAATAATGTCCTATTGTAATAATGTCCCTATTGTAATAGTTTCCCTATTGTAATAATATCCATATTGTGATAATTTCCCTATTGTAATAATGTCCCTATTGATAATTTCCCTATTGTAATAATGTCTTTATTGTAATTACTCTCCCTATTGTAATAATGTCCCTATTTTAATAATATCCCTATTGTAATAATGTCCCTATTGTAATAATGTCCCTATTGTAATAATATCCCCTATTGTTAAATAATTGTCCACTATTGTAAAATGTTCCCTATTGTAATTATTTCCCATTGTTATAATTTCCCTATTTGTAATACTATCCCTATTGTAATAATGTCCCTTGTAATTAATATCCCTATGGTAATAATGTCCATATTGTTAATAATGTCCCTATTGTAATAATGTACCCGATTGTATAATTTCCCTATGTATAATGGCCCTATTGTAATAATTTCCCATAGTAATAATGTACCTATTGTAATAATGGCCATTGTAATAATGTCCCGATGGGAATTTAATTTCCCTATTGTAATAATGTCCCTATTGTAATAATTTCCCTATTGTAATAATGTCCCTATTGTAATAATTACTATTGTAATAATGTCCCTATTGTATCATTCCCTATTGTAATAATGTCTCTATTGTAATAATATCCCTATTGTAATAATATCCCTATTGTAATTAATCCCTATTGTAAATGTCCCATGGTAATAATAACCCTATGGTAATAATGTCCCTCTTGTATAATTCCCTATGTAATAAGTCTCTATTGTAATAATATCCTATTGTAAATAATATCCCTATTGTAATAATTTCCCATTTGTAAAATTGTCTATTGTAAAATATTCCCTATTGTATAAGTCCATATTGTAATATATCCTATGGTAATAATGTCCTATTGTAAACATGGCCACTATTTTAATAATTTCCCTATTGTAATACTGTCCCTATGTAATAATGTCCCTATTGTAATAAGGTCCCTTATTGTAATATGAATTTCCATTGTAATAATGTCCCATTGTAATAATATCCCTATTGTAAGTAAGTCCCTATGTAATAATGTCCCTATTGTAATAATTTCCCTATGTATATGAATTTCCCTATGAATAATGTCCCCTATTGTAATAATGTCCCTATTGTAATGACTGTCACTTATTTTAATAATTCCCTAGGGTCATAATGTCCCTATTGTAAGAATGTCCCCTGATTGTAATAAGACATATTGTAATAATGTCCCTATTGTAATTAATTCCCTATTGAATAATTCCCTATTTAGAATGTCCAGATTGTAATAATTTCCCTATTGTAATAATTTCCCTATGGTAATACTGTAACTATTTGAATAATTCCCGATTGTAATAATATCCCTATTGTAATACTGTACTATTTAATAGTCCCTAGTGTAATAATTATCCCTATTGTATAAGGTCCCTTTTGTAATAAATGTCCCTATTGTAATAATTCCCTATTGTAATACTTCCCTATTGTATACGGTCCCTATTTAATAATGTCACTATTGTCATAAATATCCCTATGAATAATGTCCCCCTATTGTTAATTCATGTTCCCTATTGTAATAATTCCTATTGTAATTAATTTCCCTAGTGATTACTATGTCCCTATTTTAATAATTTCCCTATTGTAATAATGTCCCTATTGTAATAATATTCATATCGTAATAATGTCCCTATTGTAATAGTTTCCCTATTGTAATACTTTCCCTTTGTAATAATGTCCCCATTGTAATAATATCCATATTGTTATAATGTCCCTATTGTAAAAATTTCCCTATTGTAATATTTCCTATGTATAATGTCCTATTGTAAAATATCCCGATTGTAATAGTTCCCTATTGTAATAATTTCCCTATGGTATAATGTCCCTATTGTAATAATATCCCTATTGTAATAGTTTCCCTATTGTAATAATGTCCCTATTGTAATAATATCCATATTGTAATAGTTTCCCTATTGTATAATATCCATTATTGTAATAGTTTCCCTATTGTAATAATTTCCCTATTGTAATAATGTCCCTATTGTAATAATATCCCTTGTAATAGTTTCCCTATTGTAATAATGTCCCTATTGTAATAGTTTCCCTATTGTAATAATGTCCCTATTGTAATAATGTCCCTATTGTAATAATGTCCCTATTGTAATTAAATATCCCTATTGTAATAGTTTCCCTATTGTAATAAGATCCATATGTAATAATGTCACTATTGTAATAATGTCCCTATTGTAATAACTCCATATGTAATAATGTCCATTGGATAAGAATGTCCCTATGGTAATAATGTCTCTTTGTATAATATCCTATGTAGAATTCCCTATTGTAATCATGTCCCTTTGCTAAATAATGTCACTATTGTAATAATGTCCCTTATGTAATTAATGTCTATATTGTAATAATGCCCTCTTGTAATATACCCTATTGTAATAATGTCCCTTATGTTAATAATTTCCCTATTGTACTAATGTCCCGATTTTATATATCCCTATTGTAATAGTTTCCCTAATTGTACTCATGTCCCTATGTAATAATGTCCCTATTGTAATAAGAGACCTATTGTAATTGTTTTCCTATTGTAAATAATATCCATATTGTAATAATGGTCCCTATTGTAATAGTTTCCCTATGGTAATAAATATCAATTGTAATATGGGCCCATTGTAATAATGTCCCTATTGGAATAATGTCCCTATTGTAATAATATCCCTATGGTAATAATGTCCCTATGTAATAATGTCCCTATTGTAATAATGTCCCTATTTTAATAATGTCCCTATTGTAATATGGTCCTATGTAATAATGTACCTATGGTAATATTGTCCCTATTGTAATAATTTCCCTATTGTATAATAATATCCCTATTGTAATAATGTCCCTTATTGTTAAAATGTCCTATTGTATAAGGTCCCTATTGTATAATATCCATTGTATAGTTTTCCCTATTGTAATTAATTTCCCTATTGTAAAAATGTCCCATGAATCATATCACTATTGTAATAATTCCCTATTGTCAATATAAATGTCCCTATGTAATAATGTCCCTATGTAATCATGTCCCTATTGTAATTAGTTCCCTATTGTAATATTCCCTATTGTATAATGTTCCTTGTAATAATGTCCTTTGTAATAATATTCCTATTGTAATTAAATCCTATTGTAATAATGTCCTAGTGTAATATGTCCCTATTGTAATAATATCCATATTGGTAATGAATACCTATTGTATAATTTATCCCATTGTAATAGTTGCCCGATTGAAAATAATTTCCCTAGTGTAATAGTTTCCCTATTGTAATAATTTCCCTATTGTAATAATGTCCCTATTGTAATAATTTCCCTATTGTAATAATGTCCCTATTGTAATAATGTCCCTATTGTAATAATATCCCTATTGTAATAGTTTCCCTATTGTAATAATTTCCCTATTGTAATAATGTCCCTATT
The DNA here is from genome assembly GCA_019447015.1 of Hymenochirus boettgeri. Lineage (NCBI taxonomy): Eukaryota > Metazoa > Chordata > Amphibia > Anura > Pipidae > Hymenochirus > Hymenochirus boettgeri. The sequence continues at coordinate 12,002 of JAACNH010002432.1, forward strand.
GTAAAATATCCTTTGTAATAGTTCCCTATTGTAAGATTTCCCTATTGTAATAAGGCCCTATGTAATAATTTCCTTATTGTAATAATGTTCCCATGTAATAATACCCTTATTGTAATTAGTTCCCTATTGTAAAAATATCTTACATATTGTAATAATGTCACTATGGTAATAAGATCCCTATTGTAATAATATCCATATTGTAATAATGTCCCTATTGTAAAATGTCCCTATTGTAATAATGTCCCTATTGTAATAAGTCCTATTGTAGAATTTTCCTAATTGTAATAATGTCCCGATTGTAATAATGGCCTTATTGTTAATAATGTCCTATTGTAATAAGATCCCTTATGTAATAATATCCCATTGTAATAATGTCCCTATTGTAATAGTTTCCCTATGTAATAATTCCCTATTGTAATAATGTACAATATTGTAATAATATCCTAGTGTAATAATATCCCGTATTGAAATAATGTTCCGATTGTAAATAATGTACCTATTTAATAATGTCCCATTTGTAATAATTTCCCTATGTAGAATGTTCCCTATTGTAATAATTTCCGATTGTAATTAATGTCCCTTTGGAATACTATCCATATGTTAATAATTTCCCTATTGTAATTAATTTCCCTATGTAATATGTCCCTATTGTAAGAATGTCCTATTGTAATAATATCCCTATTGATAATAATGTCCCTATGGTAAGATATCCATTTATTGTGTATTAATTTCCCTATTGTATAATTGCCTTATTGTTATAATGTCCTATTTACTAATGTCCCTATTGTAATAATGGCTATTGAATAATGTCCCTATTGTAATAATGTCCCTATTGCTAATAAAGGTGCTTATTGTAATAATGTCCCTATTGTAATAAGGTCCTAGGTAATAATTCCCTATTGTAATAGTCCTATTGTAATAATGTCCCTGTTGTTAATAATTATCCCTATTGTTAAATAATAATGGCTATTGTAATAAGTCACTATTGTAATAAGTGCCTATGGTAATAATGTCCCTATTGTAATAATGGGCCTATGTAATAATGTGCCTATGTAATTAATGGCCCTATTGTATAATATCCATATTTGAAAGAATGTGCCTATTGAATAATATCCTATTGTAATAATGTGCCTATTGTAATTAATGTGCCTATTGTAATAATGTCCCTATTGTAATAATTATCCCTATTGTAATAAGTCCCTATTTGTATAATATCCCTCTTGTAATAATGTCCCTATTGTAATAATGTCCCTATTGTAATAATGTCCCTATTGTAATAATATCCCTATTGTAATAATGTCTCTATTGTAATAATGTCCCTATTGTAATAATTTCCCTATTGTAATCATGGTCCCTATTGTAATAATGTCACTATTGTCATTATTCCCTATTGTAATAATGTGCCTATTGTAATATAATGCGCATTGTAATAATGTCCATATTGTATAATGTCTTATATTGTAATAAGTCCCTATTGTAATATGCTCTATGTAATAATGTCCCTATTGTATAATGTCCCCTTGGTAATAATGTCCCTATTGTAAAGAATGTCTCTATTGTTAATAATGTTCTCTATGTAATAATGTCTCTATTGTAAAAATGTTTTTTATTACCTATTGTAATAATGTCCCTATTGTTAATAATGTCCGATGTAAAATGTCTCTATTGTCATATGTCCATATTGTACATAAGTCTCTATTGAATAATGTCTCTATTGTAATAATGTCCCTATTGTAATTAATGTCCCTAATTGTAATAATGGTCCTATTGTAATAATGTCCTATGTAAGAATGTCCCTATTGGTAATAATTGTCCATATGGTAATAATTCTCTATTGTAATATGTCCCTATTGTAATAATGTCCTATTGTTAATAAGGTCCCTATCGTAATAATGGCCTATGTAATAATATCAATATTGTAATAATTTCATATTGTAATAATGTCCTATTGTAATAATGTCCCTATTGTAATAATGTCTCATTGTAATAATGTCCCTATTGTAATAAGTCCCTAGGTAATAATATCCTAATTGTATATTCCCTATTGTAATAATTTCCCTATTGTACTAATGTCCTATTGTAATAATGTCCCTATTGTAATAATGTCTCTATTGTAATAATGTCCTATTGTAATAATGTCCCTATTGTAATAATATCCCTATTGTAAGAAGTCCTATTGTAATAATGTGCCTATTGTATGAATGTCCCTATTGTAATAATGTCCCTATTGTAATAATTTCCCTATTGTTAATAAGTCCCTATTGTAATCATGTCCCTATTGTACTAATTTCCCTATTGTAAATAATGTCCCTAGTTGTAATATGTGCATCCTATTGTTAATAATATCCATATTGTATAATGTCCCGATTGTAAAATATCCATATGTAATAATGTCACTATGTAATAATGTCCCTATTTGTAATTAATGTCCGTATTGTAATAATGTCCCCTTATGGTATAATTCCCTATTGTTTAATATAAGTTCTCTATTTGTAATAATGTCCTATTGTACTAATGTCTCTATTGTAATATGTCCTATTGTAATAATGTCCTATTGTAATACTATCTTATTGTAATAATTACAATATGTAAATGTGCCGATTGTAATAATGTCTCTATTGTAATAATGTCCCTATTGTAATAATGTCCCTATTGTAATAATGGCCTATTGTAATAATGTGCCTATTGTAATCATATCCATATTGTAATAATTTCCCCTTGTAATTTAATGTCCCTATTGTAATAATGTCGTCTATTGTATTAATGTCCCTATTGTAATAATGTCTCTATTGTAATAATGTCCCTATTGTAATAATGTCTCTATTGTAATAATGTCCCTATTGTAATAATGTTCTATGTAATAATTTTGCCCTATTGTCATAATGTCTTATTGTAAATCAATTTCCCTATTGTTAATGTCCCACTATGTATAATGTCCCTATTGCTAAATAATGTCTCTAATTGTATAATGTCCACTATTGTAATATTTCCCTATTGTAAAATGTCCTATGTATATGTCCCTATTGTAATAATGTCCTATTTAATAATGTTCTCTATTGTAATAAGAAGTGTCCCTATTGTAATAATGTGCCGTGTAATAATGTCTCTATTGTAAAATGTCCCTTATTGTAATAAATGTCCCTATTGTAAATAATGTCCCTATTGTAATAACTGCCTATTGTAAGAAGGTCCCTATGTAATCAGTCCCTATTGTAATAATAATCCTATGGTAATAATGTCCCATTGTAATAATATCCATATGGTAATATTCCCATTGAATAATGTCTCTATTGTAAATAATGTCCCTATGGAATAATGTCTCGATTGTAATAATTTCCCTATTGTAATCATGTCCCTATGTCATAAATTTCCCTATGTAATAATGTACCTATTTAATTAATGCTGCATATTGTAATAATGTCCTATTGTAACTAATGTCCCTATTGTAATAATGTGCCTATTGTAATAATGCCCATATTGTAATAATGTCCCTATTGTAATAATTTCCCTATTGTAATAATGTCCCTATTGTAATAATGTACTATGTAATAATATCCCTATTGTAATAATGTCCCTATTGTATAATGTCCCTATTGTAATAATGTGCCTTATTTACTAATGTGCAATTGTAATAATGTCCCTATTGTAATAATATCCCTATTGTAATAATGTCCCTATTGTAATAATTTCCCTATTGTAATAATGTGCCTATTGTAATAATATCCCTATTGTAATAATGTGCCTATTGTAATAATGTGCCTATTGTAATAATGTCCCTATTGTAATAAGTCCCTATTGTAATAAATGTGGCCTTTGTAATATATCCCTATTGTAAGAATGTGCCGATTGTATAAGTGCCTATGTAAAATGTCCCTATTGTATATATACCTATTGTAATAAGTCCACGGTTAATAATTTCCCATGGTAATAATGTCCCTCTTGTAATAATTGTCCTATTGTAATAATTTCCTATGTAATAATGTTGCCTATGAATAATGTCTATATTGTATAATTCCCTATTGTAATATGTCCAATTGTAATAATATCCCTATTGTAATAATGTCCCTATTGTAATAATTTCCCTATTGTAATAATGTCCCTATTGTCATAATGTCCCTATTGTAATAATTTCCCTATTGTAATAATGTGCTATTGTAATAATGTCCCTATTGTAATAATGTCTCTATTGTAAAAATGTCCCTATTGTAATAAGTCTATATTGTAATAATGCCCTATTGTAATAATTGTCCCTATTGTAATAATGTCTCTATTGTAATAATGTCCCTATTGTAATAATGTCTCTATTGTAATAATGTCCCTATTTCATAATGTCTCTATTGTAATAATTTCCCTATTGTAATAATGTCCCTATTGTAATAATGTCTCTATTGTAATAATTTCCCTATTGTAATAATGTGCCTATTGTAATAATGTCTCTATTGTAATAATGTCCCTATTGTAATAATGTCCCTATTGTAATAAGGTGTCCCCGATTGTAATAATATCCATTATTGTAATAATTCTATTGTAATTAATGTCCCTAGTAATAATGTCCCTATTGTAAGTAAATTTCCCGATTGATAATAATGTGCATATTAATAGGTCCCGATGTAAATTAATGTCTCTATTGTAATAAATGTCCATATTTGTAAGAATTGTCTTCTATTGTAATAATGTCCCTATTGTAATATATGTCCCTATTGTAATAATGTCTCTATTGTAAAATGTCCCTATTGATAATAATGTCTCTATGGTAATAATGTCCCTATTGTAATAATGGTCTCTATTGTAATAATGTCTCTATTGTAATAATGTCCCATTGTAATAATGTCTCTATTGTAATAATTTCCCTAGGTAATAATGTCCCTATTGTAATAATGTGCCTATGGTAATAAATGTCCCTATTGTAATAATGTCCCTATTGTAATAATGTGCCTATTGTAATAATATCCATATTGTAATAATTTCCCTATTGTAATAATGTCCCTATTGTAATAATGTCCCTATTGTAATAATGTCCCTATTGTAATAATGTCTCTATTGTAATAATGTCCCTATTGTAATAATGTCTCTATTGTAAAATAGTTCCCTATTGTAATAATGTTCCCTATTGTACTAATATCCCTTTGTAATATCCCTATTGTAATAAGGTCTCGATTGGAATAATGTCCCTTTGTAATAATGTCTCTATGTAATAATTCCCATATTGGAATAATGTCACTATTGTAATAAAATCCCTATGTGAATATTCCCTATTGTAATAATGTGCCTATGTAATAATTCTCTATTGTAATATGTCCCTATGTAATATGTCTCTATTGTAATAATGTCCCTATTGTAATAATTTCCCTATTGTAATAATGTCCCTATGTAATAATGTGCCTATTGTAATAATATCATATTGTAATTAAATTCCCTATTGTAATAATGTGCCTATTGTAATAATGTCTCTATTGTAATAATGTCCTATTGTAATAATGTCCCTTTATTGTAATAATGTCGTCTATTGTAATAAGGTCCATATGTAATAATGTCTCTATGTAATAAGTACAGATTGTAATAATGTCTCTATTGAAATAATGCCCTATTGTATAAACATGTCTCATTATCAAATAATGTCCCTATTAGTTAATAATGTCTCAATACTATTGTTAAATCCCTATGTAAAATGTCCCTGATGTAATAAGGTTCCCATTGTAATAAGTCATGTATAAACCAATATTGTATAAGTTCTCTATTGTAATAATGTCGCCTATGTGTAATACGCTATTAAATGTCCTATTGTACTAATGTCCTATGGTAATAATTGCTCATGATATTCCTAGGTATTAACATGTAATAAGTCCTATGTAATAATGTCCCTATTGTAATAATTCTTATTGTAATAATGGCCCTATTGTAATAATGTCCTGCATTGTAATGAATTCCAATTCTAATGAATAATTACCTATTGTAATATTGTCATCTAGAATTTGTAATAATCTATCCCGATTGTATATTCCCTATTGTTAATAAGTAATACATGTCCCTATTGTAATATTTCTATTGTATGTCCTATTGTAATAAATGTCCACTATTTAATTTCAATTGTAAATGTCCCTAATTGTAATAAGTCCCTATTGTAATAATGCGCCGTATTGAATAATTCCAGTATAATCCCTATTGTAATAATGTCCCTATTTGTAAATAATGCCTCTATGTGTAAAGTCCTATTGTAATAAGTCTCTATGTAGTAATATCCCTATTGTAATAATGTCTCTATTGTAATAATGTCCCTATTGTAATAATGTCCCTATTGATAATGTCCCCTGAATAATTCTATTGATAATTGTCCTATATTGTAATAATGTCCTATGATAATTACCTATGTAAATGCCTATTGGAATAATTCTCATTGTTAATAATGTCCATATTGTAAATAATGTCCCTATGTAATAATTTCCTCTATTGTTAATAATGTCCCTTTGATAATCATACTGGAAATGCCTATGTGTAAAATGTCTCTATTGTAAAGCATTCCTATTAATATGTCCCTAGTTGTAATAATGTCCTATTGTAATAATCATATTGCATAATGCATTCTATTGTAATACTTCTATGATAATAGTCCCTATTGTAATATCCATGTAATTCTCTATTGTAATAATGGGGTCCCTATTAAGTATAATTGTCTATTGTATAGAAATATCACTATTGATATGCTATTGTTCCTATTGTAATAATGTCCTCTATTGGTAACTAATATCCCATGTAATAATGTCTATTGTAATAATGTCGTATTGTATAATGTCCCTATTGTAATAATTCATATGAAGAATAAGTGTTCTCTATTTTGGAACAATTCCCTATTATAATAATTGCCTAATTGAAATATTGTCCCTATTGTAATAAGTCCCTATTGTACATAATGTCCCTATTGTAAAAAGGTCCTATTATAAGATATATTTAAATGCCCTATTGTAAAATGTCCCATTTGGTAATAAGTTCCCTCTATTGTAATAATGTCCCTTTGTATTAATAATCACCTATTGTAATAGTTTCCATATTGTATAATTTCCTATTGTAATAATGTACTATTGTAATATGTCCCTATTGGAAATTAGTTTCCATTTAATTAATTCCTATTGTAATAATGTCCTATGTGAATAAGCCTTTTTTATATTGTAAATATGTGCCTATGCGTAATTTCCTTTTGTTAGTTCCTTTTGTATAATTTCCCTTATGGTTCCTTTTAATTCTTTCTCGATGTAATAATATCCTATTGCTGTTAATTTCCCTATTGTAATTAATATGTCCCTATTTGATAATAATGTACTATTGTAATAATGTCCCTATTGTCATAATTCCCTTATTTACTATGTAATAAGGTCCTATGTATAGGTTTTAACCTCAGTATAAATCCCTATTGTAATAATGTCCCTATTTATAAGCCATTGTAATATTGCATTAAGCTCTATTGATAATCCATTAATAATCCCTATTGTATAATTGCCTATTGTATAATGTCTTATAATAATGTCCCTATGTAATAGATGTCCTAGTTAATAATAGCTGCATATGTGTATAATTCCTATTGTAATAATGTCCTATTGTATAATGTACCTATTTTATTTGCTTGTAATAATGTCTTTCTTTTTATTTTGTAATACATCCCATGTAATAAATCCTATTGTAAGAATCCTATTTGTTCTAAATCCCATTCTACTATGTCTTGTTAATAGTCCCATTAAGTCCCATTGTAATAATGTCCCTTTGTAATAAAGTGTTCCCCCCTAATTGTAAATTGTCCCTATTGTAATAATGTCTCTATTGTAATAATATCCCTATTGTAATAATGTGCCTTTGTAATTAATATTCCCTATTGTAATAAGGTCCCTTATAATCTGGTATAATGTCCCATTGTAATAATTTCCCTAGTGTAATAATGTCTATTGATTCCTTGAATAATGTCCCTATTGTAATTAATTGCTCTCTATTGAATAATGTCCTATTGGTAATAATGTCCTATTGTACATACATGTCCTATGTAATAATGGCCATCTGAGTTAATAATGTCCCTATTGTATAATTCCTCTGTCAAATGTCCTATTGTTAATAATAGTCATATTGTAAATAATGTCTTACTATGTAATAATCCTATGTAATACCCTATTGTAATAATGTCCTATTGTAATAATGTCCCATATTAGTAATAATCCCTATTGTAATAATGTGCCTATGAATAATTCCTATTGTAATAATGTCTCGCATGGTGAAATCTCCTATGTTAATATCACTATGTGTTTTAATGGTTCCCCCTATTGTAATAATGTCCACTATTGTAATATGTCTATTGTATAATCCCTAGTATGTAATACTCTGAGCTGTAATAATTCCACTATGTAATATGTCTTCCGTATGTGTAAAAATGTACATTATTAATAATTGTAACCTATTAATAATTATGTCCCATATTTGCTAATACTGTCCGTATGTCAAATAGTCCTAGTGTAATAATGTTCAATTGGTAATATATTGTCCCTATTGTAATAATATCCCTTATTGTATTAATGTTCCCTATTGAATAATGTTCCCTATGTAATAAGTCCTATTGTATAATGATCCTTGTAAATAATGTCCCTATTGTTAATGCTTATTAATATGTCCTATTGTAATAATTTCCTATTGGAATATGTCCCTTTGTAATTATAGTGTCCCTAGTTGTAATAGTGCATCTTAAAATGTTCCCTATTGTAATAATTTCCCTATTGTAAGAATGGTCCTATGTAATAAGGTCCTATTGAATAAGGTCCCTATGTAATATCTGTCCCTATTGTTAATAAGTCCCTATTTATGTAAATAATGTCCCTTTGTAATCATAGTCCCTATTGTAATAATGTCCCTATGTATAAGTGCCCTATTGTAATAATACATTGTAAATGTCCCTTGAATTCCCTATTGTAATAATTTCCCTATTGTAATAATCATATAGTCCCTATTTAATAATGTCCCTATTGTATATATCCCTATTGTAATAATATCCCTATTGTTAATAATGTCCCTAATAAACCTATTGTAATGAATTTCCCTATTGTAATAATGTCTATGTAATAATGTCAATGTAATATTGTCCCTATTTGAATAATTTCCCTATTGTAATAATTCCTATTGTAGATAATCAATAGGTCCCTATTGTAATATGCTCTATGTAAGAAGTGTCCCATGTAATAATGTCCCAGATATATATCCATAAAGTCCCTATTGTAAATATTACCTATCGTGTAAAATTTTCCCTGATGGTAAAATGTATCCATGTAAATCTTTGTAATCTTAAGTTCCCTATGTAATAAATCCTATTGTAATAATCCCTATTGTTATGTATCATGTATTTCCTATTGTATAAATGCTCCATATTGTAATACAATTTCATTATTGTAAATGAGTCCCTATTGTATTTCAATGTAATGTTCCCATTGTAATAATTCCCTATGTGTAATACATGTCCCTATTGTAAAAATTCCCATTGTATAGTTCAAGTAAAAAGTGTATGTCCCATTGTCATATTATGTTCCCATGTTTCCCTTTGTTTATCTTGTAATAATGTTCCCTATGTAATAATGTCCCTATGGTAAATCATTTAAATTTCCCCTATTGATAATATGCCACTATTGTAATAATGTCCCTATTGTAATAGTTCCTATTGTAATAATACCATGTTGTAATAATGTCCCTATTGTAATAATGTCCCTATTGTAATAATGTTGTAATAATTTCCCTTTTGTAATAATGTCCCTATTGTAATAATGTCCCTATTGTAATAATTTCCCTATTGTAATAATGTCCCTATATGGAAAATGTTCTATTAAGTATATGCCTATGTAATAAGTTCCCTATTGGTAATAATGTCCCATGTAAAATTTCCCTATTGTAATATGTCCCTATTGTAATAATTTCCCTATTGTAAATTGTCCTATGTTAAAATTCATTAATAATCCTATTGTAATTAAGGTAAAGTTTCACTGATTTGTAATAAGTCATCATTTAATAATGTCATGTTGTAATAATTTCCCTATGCTATCATGTGTAATAATGTCCCTTTGTAATTAAGTCCCTATTGTATCTATTCTAATAATATCCTAGTGTAATAAGTGTCCTTTAATATTCCGATGTAATAATGTCTCCTATGTAATAATTTCCCTATGTAATAGTTCCCTATTGTAATAATTCCATTGTAATAATGTCCTATTGTAATGAATTGCCCGATTGAATAAATCTATGTATAGTCTCTATGTAATAATGTCCCTATGTAAATAATGTCCCTATTGTATAAATCATATTAATAGTTGCCCTATGTACGATTTCTTAATAATGTCCCTTATTGGAATAATGTCCATTGTAATTATTACCCTATTGTTAATAAATGTACCCCTAGTGTAATAATGTCCCTAGGTGTAATAATGTCCCTATTGTAATAATTTCCCCTATTGTAATAATGTCCCTATTGTAATAATGTCCCTATTGTATATTTCCCTATTGTAATAATATCCTATTGTAATAATATCCCTATTGTAATAATGTCCCTATTGTAATAATGTCCAATTTAATATCCATATCCTATGTAGAATATCCCTATGGTAAATAATGTCACTATTGTAAGTTTCACTATTGATAATTCCCTATTGGTAATATTTCCCTATTGTAATAATTCCTATTGTAATAATGTCCCTATTTGTAATAAATTTCCCTATTGTAATAATGTCCCTATGTAATAAATGTCCTATTGTAATTATTTCCTATGGTAAAATGTCCCTATTGTAATAATTCATATGTAATATTCCCTATTGTATAATGTCCCTATTGTAATGTATTCCCATTGTAATAATGTCCCTATTGTAAAATGTCCCTATTGTAATAATATACTATTGTAATAATATCCCTCTTGTAATAATGTCCCTATTGTAATTATTTCCCTATTGTAATAATGTCCCTATTGTAATAATGCGCCTTTTGTAATAATTCCCTATTGTAATTATGTCCCCTATTGTAAAAGTCCCTAGGTAATAATGTCCCTATTGTAATAATATCCCTATTGTAATAATATCCCTATTGTAATAATGTCCCTATGGTAATAAATTTCCTAGTGGAATAGTGTCCTATTGTAATTATTTCCCTAGTTATAAATGTCCTATTGTATAATGTACCTATTCGTAATAATGTCCCTATTGTAATATGTCCCTATTGTAATTCATTTCCCTATTGTACATACTGTCCCCTATTGTAATTAATGTCCATATTGTAAAAGTCCTATTGTAATAATATCCTATTGTAATAATGCTCCCTATTGTAATAATTTCCCTCTGGTAATTAATGTCCCCTATGTAATAAGTGTCCCTATTTGTAATAAATATCCCTATTGTAATAGTTTCCCTATGTAATAATTTCCCTATTGTAATAATGTCCCTATTGTAATTATTTCCCTATTGTAATAATGTCCGTATTGTAATAATGTCCGTATTGCAATAATTTCCCTATTGTAATACTGTCCCTATTTTAATAATATCCCTATTGTAATGATATCCATATTGTAATAATGTCCCTATTGTAAAATGTCCCTATTGTATAATTTCCCTAGTGTAATAAAGTCCCATTGTATAAGATCCCTATGTATAGTTTCCATAGGAATAATTTCCCATTGTAATAATGTCCCTATTGTAATAATATCCCTATTGTAATAGTTTCCCTATTGTAATAATATCCCTATTGTAATAATATCCCTATTGTAATAGTTTCCCTATTGTAATAATATCCCTATTGTAATAATTTCCCTATTGTAATAATGTGCCTATTGTAATAAATGTCCCTATTGGAATAATGTCCCTATTGTATAATGTCCCTATTGTAATAATATCCCTATTGTAATAATGTGCCTATTGTAATAATATCCCTATTGTAATAATGTCCCTATTGTAATAATGTCCCTATTGTAATAATGTCCCTATTGTAATAATATCCCTATTGTAATAATGTCCCTATTGAATAATGTCCCGATGTAATAAGTCCCTATTGTAATAATGTCGATATTGTAATAATGTCCCTATTGTTAATAATGCCCATTTTGTAAATAATTTTGTCCCTATTGTATTTTTTCCCCATTGTAGTAGTAAATAACTTAGATCTATTGTAAGAGGTACAACGATTGTATAAAGTTCCCTTATTGTAATTTAATTGATCCCCTATTTGTAATATTCCCTATCGTAATAATGTCCCTATGGTGATATTGTATTTGTTGTGTTTGTTTTTGTATTTTTGTTGGTTTTGTAAAATTTGTAAGTAATGCCCTATTGTATAATTTGTTCCCCCCCTCCTATGTAATAAGTATATATTGTTACTAATTTTCCCTATTGTAAGAATATTCCATATTGTAATAATTTCCCGCTATTGCAATAACTCATGATAGTCCCTAGTGTAATAATGTCCTCTTGAATAATTTCATGTAAATAATGGGTACGTCAATGAGATTGTATTAATGTCCTATTGTACATCTGTTCACGTAATTTTAATAATAATCCCTTTGTAATGTCATGTCCCTATTTGAATTATTTCCCCCATTTCGTAGACTTACCCAGTGAGAGACTGTCACCATCACAATACAGTCCGCCCCCTCACCATTAACAATACGCCATACTGCTATGTATGTGTACACAGATATTTATCCACCCTATTGTACAGAGAAAACTCACCTCTACACCCACTAAATGGAGTGGATTCATGTAGTACCCCTATAAATGTAAATATATGTTACTGTTCCCTAGTTGTTATTTTTTATGTAACTTTTTTGTTTAAGTAATATGTCCCATTGTACAGAATGTTTACCCGTCATAGATGGTATAAATATTTTGTTTTTTTATGGGGGTCGTGGCTGGTATTTGCCCCCCTTCCCACGGGTGACTAAGGCGACGTGTACAATCCTAGAAGTAAGGGTAACCAACCCCCCTCTAAGTACTAAGGCATAATTATAATGCCTTTTAATTCATGTATCAAATACTTAGTTAAAGGGGAATGTCCACCCCCTAAAATGCCATTTGTAATGTTTATTGGCCGGACTAATGCATAACCTACTACTTTATGGTCTTCTGCCCCAACTCTTCCCTTCCAGTCTATACTTAATATGAGAAAAAGGAGGGTTTAGAAGATCAAGGAAAAGATACAAATAATTAAGCTCGAACAACAAACATGGGATCCCCATTAAAATGAGGCGATTAGTATACAAACAAAATTCATATCGAGTAAAATAGAAATCCGTACGATAGGGGTCTGCGATTAAGCTAAAGAACCCCTATATTACTCTCTAGTCCTCCCCACTATCGTGCCCCCGGCCCGTATCCACTCCGCTCCATCCAGAAACCAGCTCATGTACACCGACCCCCCCTTACGAACTGATTCTTCACTCCCACCTTCTTTGTTTCTCCCCCTCTTCCCTTTTCTTTTCTTTCTCCCTTCCCCCCCCCTCCCTCCGGGGCACTCCGTAGCCCGGGAAGATTTGGCCCCCTGTGCAAGGGGATATGACCCGGACAGTAGGGCCCTCCGGCTCCTCTTGTCCGCTCTTTTTTTGTGTATTACTCGCTCTGTAATAATGTCTCTATTGAATAATGTCCTATTGGTAATAACTAATTTTTTGTGTCCCTATTGAATAATTTTCCCTTATTGTAATAATGTGTCCCTATTGTAATAATATCCCTATTGTAATAATTTCCCTTATTTGAGTAATAAGTCCCTATTGTTTTTGTATGTTATTTGTAATGTAAATTTTTGTAGTTGTTGTGTATTTTGAATAATAATATCCCTATTGTAATTATTTCCCTAGTGTAAATTATATCCTATTGTAATAATGTCCTATTGTAATTGTAATAATTTCCCTATTGTAAATAATTCCCTATGTAAAATGTCCCTATTGTAATAATGTCCCTATTCGTAATATGTCCCTATGTAATAATGTCCAATATTGTCCATAATGTGCCTATTGTAGAATAATAGCCAATTGTAATAGGTTGGTGGTCCCGATGGGAAAAGGGAAGAAGGGATTGTCCCTAGTTGTAAAAAGAATTTCCCTGATTGTAATAATTGGTGCCCTAGGTGTAAGAGGGAGGCCCGAGGGGAAGAAGGCCCGAGGGGAAGATGGGCCCCTCCTTATTTTTTTTTTTTTTTTTGTATTTGTTTTGTAATAATTTATCCATATTGTAATAATTTTGTCCATCTTGTAAGAATTTTGGTCCCATTGTAAATAATGTCCCTATTGTTAATAATGTTGGTCTTTTTTGTTCCCTATTGTAAAATAAATTGGCCATATGGGTGTAATAATGTCCCTCTCTATTGTAATAATTCCCTATTTTTAATAAATAAATGTCCCTATTTGTAAATAATGTTCCCCTATTGTTTTTTTATGTATTGTTTTTGTAATAATGTCTCTATTGTAATAATTTCCCTATTGTTAATAATGATCTTATTCCATATTGTCAATTAATGTCCCACCTATTGTAAATAATGTCCCTATTGTAGTTAAATAAGTTCCCTATTGTAATAACGTTTTTTTTGTTTCTCTATTTTTGTAATAATATCCTATTTGTTTAAAGAATTTTTGTCCTATTGTAATAAGTCCCTATTGTAATAATGTCCCTATTGTAAAATTTCCCTATTGTAATTAATTGTGCCCTATGTAATCATGCCCTATGTAATAATTTTTCCCTATTGTAATAATGTCTCTATGTAATAATTGTCCCTATCCTATGGTAATAAATTTTGTCCCTATTGTATATATAAGCCCCTTTTGTAATAATTGTTCCCTATTGTAATAACTTTTTTGTTGTCCCTATTGTAATAATAAGGTCCCTATTGTAATAATTGTCCCATGTAATAATTGTCCCTATTGTCATACTGTCCCCCCTATTGTATAATTTCCTATTGTTTGTAAAAGGTCCCGCCTCTATTGTAATAATGTCCGTATGGTAAATTTAATTCCTATTGTAATTAAATGTCTATCCCCCCCATTATTATTGTAAATTTCCCTATGTAATAATTTCCTTGTTAAATAAGTCCCATTGTAATTAATGTCCCATGTTATTAATTTCCCTATTGTAATAATTGTCCTATTTGTAATTAGTTTCCATATTGTTAAAATTAATATAATTTCCCACATGTAATTACTGCTCTATTGTAATAATGGGTCCCTATTGTAATAATTTCCCTATTGGTTAAAAATTAAGTTGTCCATATTGTAATAATATCCCTATGTAATATTTCCCCCTATGTTGTAAATAATGTCCTATTGTAACAATCCGATTTGTAATTATTACCTATTTGTAATAATTCCTATTGTAAGAATACCCTATTGTTACTTATTTCCCTTATTGTAAAATAATGTCCAATTGTAATAATATTCCCTATTTGTGTAATTATTTTCCTATGGTTGTAATAATGTCCTCCTATTGTAATAATATCCCTATTGTAATTATTCCCTATTGTATAAATTTCCCTATGTAATAATGTCCCTATTGTTAATAAGATCCACATATTGTATATAATTAATGGCCCTTCTTGTAATAAGGTCCCCTATTGATAATAAATGTCCATTGTCATAATTCCCTATTGTAATAAATATCCAATTGTAAATAATTTCCCTATGTAATTAATTTCCCTATTGAATAATGTCCCGTTTTGTAATATAATAATGTCCCTATTGTAATAATGTCCCTATTGTAATAATGTCCCTATTGTAATAATTTTCCCTATTGTAAAATGTCCCTATTGTAATAATTCCTATTGTAATAATGTCTCTATTGTAATTAATGTCCCTATTGTAATAATGTCCCTATTGTAATAATGCCCCTTTTGTAATAATGTCCCTATTGTAATTATTTCCCCATTGTGAGTAATACTCTTTGTAATAGTTACCCGATTGTCATAATTCCTATTGTAATAATATCCCTATTGTAATTATTTCCCTATTGTAATAATGTCCCTATTGTAATAATGTCCCTATTGTAATAATGTCCCTAGTGTAATAATGTCCCTATGAATAATGTCCCTATTGTAATAATGTCCCTATTGTAATAGTTTCCATATTGTAATAATTTCACTACTGTAATAATGCTCTATTGTACTAATGTCCCTATTGTAATTTAATATCCCTATTGTAATAATTTCCCTATTGTAATAATGTCCCTATTGTAATAATATCCCTATTGCTAATCTCCCTATGCATAAATCCCTATTGTAATAATTTCCCTATTGTAATAATGTCCTTTGTAATAAGTATCTCCTATTGTAATAATTTCCCTATTGTAATAATGTCCCTATTGTAATAATATCCCTATTGTAATTATTTCCCTATTGTAATAATGTCCCTATTGTAATAATATCCCTATTGTAATTATTTCCCTATTGTAATAATATCCTATTGTATAATATCCTATGTAAATTATTTCCATATTGTAAATAAATGTCCCTATGGTAATAATCTCCCTATTGAATTATTTCCCGATTGTAATAAATATTCCTATTGTTAATAATGTCCCTATTGTAATAAGATCCCGATTGTAATTATTCCCTATTGTAAAAGATCCCCTATGGTATAATGTCCCTATGTAATTATTTCCCTAGTTGTAATAATGTCCCTATTGTAATTATTTCCCTATTGGAATAATGTCCGATTGGTAATAATTTACCATTGTAACCATGTCCCTATTGTAATTAATGTCCTATGGTAATAAATCCTATTGTAATAATTGCCCTATTGTAATAATGTCCCTATGAATAAATCCCTATTGTAATAATTTCCATTGTAATAATGTCCTTTTGTTACTGTCCTATTGTAATAATTCCCTATTGTAATAATTTCCTAGTGTAATAATATCCCTATTGTAATACGTCCCTATTGTATAATGTCCCTATTGTAATAATGTCCCTTTGTTAATAATGTCCCTTTATTGAATAATTTCCCTATTGTAAAATGTCCTATTGTAATAATGTCCAGATTGGAATAATTTTCCCTATTGTAATAATTTCCCTAGTGTGAAATAAGTGTCCTATTGTAATAATGTCCCTATTGGAATAAAAAAAAAAATGTCCTATTGTAATAATTTCCCTATTGTAATAATATCCCTATTTTGTAATAATGTCCCTATGTAATAATGTCCCTATTGTAATAATGCCCTATTGCTAATAATTTCCCTATTGTTAATAATTTCCCTATTGTAATAATGTCCCTATTGTAATACTAGTCCCTATTGTAATAATGTCGCCTATTGTAATAATGTCCTATTGTAATAATGTCCCTATTGTAAATTTCCCTATCTGTAATATTCCCTATTGTATAATAATCAATATTGTATAATGTCCCTATTGTAATAAAGGTCCTTATTGAAATATAATGGTCCCTATGGTAATAATGTCCCTATTGTAATAATTGCCTATTGTAATAATTTCCCGAGGGTAATAATGTCCCTATTGTAATAAATCCCTAGTGTAATAATGGCCCTATTGTAAATAATGTACCGATTGTAATAATTGTCCCCTATGGTAATTAATTTTCCTATTGTAATAAATCCCTATTGTTATCATGTCCCTATTGTAATAATGTCCCTAGTTTAATAATGTCCCTATGGTATAAATTTCCTCTTGTAATAAGTTACCTATTGGGAATAATATCGCCCTAATTGGTAAGAATGGTCCCTATGGTAATAATGTCCCTATTGTAATCAATCCCTATTGTAATAAATCCCCTATTGGATAATGTCCCTATTGTAATAATGTCCCTATTGTAATAATATCCCTATTGTAATAATATCCCCATTGTAATAATGTCCCTATTGTAATAATGTCCCTATTGTAATAATGCGCCTTTTGTAATATGTCCCTATTGTAATTATTCCCTATTGTAAAATGTCCCTATTGTAACAATGTTCCTACTTGTAGACAATGTCCCTATTGTAATAATTTCCCTTATTGTAATAATTTCCTATTGTAATAATGTCCCTATTGTAATAATGTTGTAATAATGTCCCTATTGTAAAAATATCCCTATTGTAATAATGCTCCCTATTGAATAATGTCCGATTGTAATAAGGCCCTATTGGAAGAATGTCCCGATGGGAATAAGTGGTCCATAGGTAAGGAGTCCCTAGGATCAAGGTCCCGAGGGCTCTATTTGTAAGTCAGGTCCCGATGGGGAAGGAAGATCCCGAGTGTAAGAAGATCCCGAGTAGAATAATGTCACTTATTGTAATTAGTGTCCCTAGTGTAACATGTCCCGAATGTATAAATGTCCCTATGTTATAATAATGGCTCTAGGTTAATCAGCTAGCAGGCCTCGTTAAGTGGTCCACTGGGTAGTACCAGTTAATGTAATTGCATATCTGATTCTTTATGGATCAACTAAAACCGGTACGGCCTGTAGCCATTCTTGCTAATAGAAGAACCGCTGATCGGGCTTTCAGGTGATTGATTATAATATGTTTGATTTTAAAGGGAAGGAGCAGTGGAATCTTTCTATCAGGCTAAAAAATCGGGGCTTGGGCTTTGCCTCTTTCATCACTTTTAAAATCAGATGCACATAAAAGCTACAGAGCCACAGCATGCTGTGAGGCTGATCGGTATTGATCTTAAAAAACAGGGTGCAACTCATTTTAATACAGCGTTTAATCACGGCACTCCAGCAGTGTCTTTCCATACCCTTCAACACCCCCTTAATTTAAGGAACACTATGAGAAATACATTACCCAGAAGGCTGTGCTAAGATACGTTCTACTCATTATCATCCCCCTGCAGCTCTGTACTATGTTGTTTCCATAAAGTACCTAATAACCTCCAAGCATTCCCCTTTGAAAGAGGTAAACTATTGGAAAATACATTACACAGAGATTGTGCAATATCAGGGTCAATTCAGTATCCTCCCCCTTGCAGCTATGAAACTATGTTATTCTATAAGTACCTACCCTCCAACATCCCCTTTAAAGAGGTACCACTATGTAAACATTAAACAGGCTGCTGTACTAAGCTCAGGATTTCACTTCCAATTACCCCCCCTGCAGCTATGTATATGTTGTTTCGATAAGTACCTACCCTCCAAAACATTCCCCTTTTAAATAGGTACACTATTGCGCAAATACATTACACAGCGCTGTGCTAAGATCAGGTTCACTTTCAATTATCCTACCCCTGCCAGCTTCTGTACTATGTTATTTCTCTAAGTACCCTACCCTCCAATATTCCCCTTTTTTAAAAGATAACTATTGAGAAAAATACATTACACAGAAGCGGCTGCTAGATCGGTTCACTTCCATATCCTCCCCTGCAGCCTCTGTACTATGTTGTTTCTAAATTACCGACCCTCCAACATTCCCCTTTAAAATAGATACACTAGTGACTAATACATTACACCGGAGCTGTGCCTAAGATCATGGTTCCACTTCAGTATCCTCCCCACCTGCAGCCTGGACTATGTTCTTGTGAATGTTCTCATTCATCCAGGTCCAGGGGATATCTGTTGTATTCAATTAGATCAACGCGACTTGAAATGTAGTTCTTGAAGCGTTTCGCTAGTCATCCGACTGCTTTCTCAATTCACGATTGAGAAAGCCAGTCTTTCAGTCCAGTTGATCTGAATTGGAATACAAAGATCTCATCTGGACTATGTTGTTCTATAAGTTACCGACCATTCAACAATCCCCTCTTAAATAGGAGAGAATACATTGCACTTCATTATCCTCCCCTGCAGGTCTTCTGCAACATGTTGTACTAATTTAAAGGGGACGATGGGTGGTGCTTTATTTACCTGTTACTATCTGGTGGGCACCTCAGCCTTGCCTGCACGAGTGGCCACAGGGGTTTAGACCAGTTCCCCCTGCTGGAAGGCCAGTTGAGGCCTAAGGAGGTCAGCACCTTACATTATACTGTCAATTCGTATTAACAGTTTTAGAAAGATCATTTTTGTATATGATTTGCGAGAAATAAATTATTGTCGGGTTTTTCCAGTCTGACCTATTGAATACTGATCACTTCATTACAGGCTCCAAAGGGCCACAAAGGGTTTCTCTGCCAGATAGGAAAGCAGAAATATTTTCGGCACGGCGGTTCTTTTTTTTTCATTATAAGAAAATCTGGAACAATCAGCCGATATGCAGATCCCAGGGAATATCAGCAGAGATCCTGCAGGAGCATCAGACAGGTTAAAAATGATCGCATCTCATTCCAATTCTTGTTTATTAAAGGGTCGTTCAATGTGCTTTCCACAACTTACGTAATCAGGACGCTAGGGGACCTACATGGCAGCGTGCAGCGGAGAGTGGGTCATAGGGATTGATTAATAGCGTTTTATTCCTTTATTGTTAATTGGATTATTAATTTGTTCTACCCTAGCTTTCCACATTTCTCCATTCATCCAAAAGGTTTTTTTTTCATATGCTGAGATCTCTTTATAATAAACACAGAGAGACATCAAACAGAAAGATGGAGACGTAATAATACTAAATTCGAGTGGGGACTTGACAATAATGAAGGACATTGCTTCTATTGCATCGTACTATTGAGTAGGCCATAGACACAAGCGGGAGGCTAGTGCTAACAGCAGGTGATCAGAACTCCAAAGACTTAACTTGAAGTTACCTCAGGGGTGAGGGTCTAGTAGTAGCTGCAGGGACCTGGGGTTTTTTCGGTGTTAAATAAAATTAATTCAAAATGGGCAAATTAATGCAACTTGTACTGCCTCAGCCCACTTGATGATCCCAACTTGAGATTCTGTTAGCTGTTTTACCAGCATTTTTAATTCTTTATAGTAGTAGAAGACATTAATTTACCCTTTGAAGGGCGTATATACCGAAAATTAGGTTATTAAATTAAATTTAAAACCACCACGTATCATTTCTTTGTTGATCTGCCCCTATTTCTTTAGATATTCAATGTGGGGAAAAAATTCAGGTCGGTGTGGTTAAAGAAGGGAGGGGGGGGAGTACGCTTCCTAAAACAACAATTGTGGCTGGATTGAAGTCATGCAGCAAACACACAAATCAGATTAAGTGTACTTACATGTATTTCAATTATAGATAATATGAGGAAAAGTCATTTTTTCAGTATAGTTCCCTTAAGATAATGTCTTTTTAGTTAAAGGGCATCAAGCCCAATACAAATTGGGCTGATAGGAGATCTAATTGGTACACAGACAAATAAAAACAGTACTAGAAAAACGTATATGAGAAGGTGGGCTGATACATTAGTAACTCCACACTTTAATCTTAGCCTAGGGAGAGCTTATAATTGAAAAGGCAGTGGGGCAGGTGGCCTTGTCTTTCTAAAATGTTCGGGGTGTTTTTAGCTCTGGTTGAGGATGCTTTGGAAGGAGTCCAAACTTTGATTGGCAGAGGGAAGGGGGAGAAAAAACATTTCAATGCTTAACAGTGTTATAGTCCTACATCGTCGGCTTTTTAATTTTGGGGTTTGGGGGTCGAGTTCCATATTTCATTTTTTTATTGGGGGTGAACATGCTCAATTATACTATATGATGGTCTCTAGAGCTGTTTCATTCCATTTTCAAATTTTCCTAAATTTTTGGAAAGTTTCAAGTTTCGAGAGGGTCTAACTTTCAAAATTTTAGATAAAAACTGGAAATTCTAAAATTCAGGTTCCGTTGAATTCGGGAGTTCCGAAAGTTCTGTCGGGACTTCGAAAACCCTCAGATTCGATTCCAAACTGGGTCTATGGAACCCACATTTACATCTTCATGGTAATAAATGATATATATTATTTTATAGAAGGAATATATATAGATACAGGGTCACAACAATAACTTTAAAAATTGTCCTTTGTGAAACCACGAAAGCGTCCAGTCCGGCCTCTTGATCCCTTTTTTCCTCATATTTTTAATATTAACCTCTAGCCAATGTCATTAGCGGAATGAAGGCTCTGTTGCTCGGTGCTGATCTCGTTCAGAGACATAGCCAAATAAAGAAAACAAATGTCAAATAAATTTGCTGCCCGCGTACAGAATGTTTCTGAGCACTGAAGGTTGTTGCACAACAATTAGTTGTCATTTGGTTAGAATAGAACCGTGTTCACGGCAAGTTGGCAGAAATAACAGGGAATTTACAGGTGTGTCTGAGTGAAATTCCCCCCACCAGTGGGACACAGCTCCTAAAGGAAAAAACACAACCAAAACCACGGAGAGAATGATGGATCCTCTTAAAGGGATTTTGTGCCTTAAAGGCATTATGTAATAAAGGGGCACTAAACGGTTTGTAAGTTTATAAAGATTTAGGGGGTATGCAATCAAAATTCTTATCTTTAAAAAGGTGCTAATTGTGCCCCAACAATCAGATGTTAGCTTTCAAATGTTACATAAGTTCTGATTGGTTGGGGCAAAATTAGCACCATTTTAAACGATAAGAAACTTTATTACATCTCCTGGTAATCGATAATTCCTCCGTTCTCCTGACACACACCTATGGGGGGGATGGGATGATCAGGGATATTAAATACATGCATTGGTGTAATGAATCCTGGTCGCACACAACTCCCTGGACTGTTTTGCAGAGCAATTCTGGTTTATTTGTAGTTTTCAAATAGAAATTTAGAGGGTTGGAAAATGCCCGTACAGAATTATTTCAAAATGTAATATGTAGGCTGGAACCGCACCAACACCTTACCACCCCAACCCACTGCCAACACTCAGCGGCATTACTTACTTAATCGGACCATAGTAAACCTTACGTCCGAGGCCTGGTACACGCAAGCAAGTATAGTTTACATTTATACATATAGTATACGTATAGTATACATTTATACATATAGTATACATATAGTATAATTTAACATATCGTATACGTATTTAGTATACATTTATTACAGATAGTAGTACATATAGTATAACTTTTATAATAGTAGTATTTATACATATATTAAGACATTTATACATATAGTACATATAGTATACATTTTACTATACATATATTTATAATATAGTATTACATTGTATACATATTGAGTATACATATAGTATACATTTAGACATAGAGTATACAAATAGTATACCTTTTATACATATGAGTAACAATAGTATACATTATACATATAGTATACATATAGTATACATGTATACATTCATATTATACATATAGTATAAATTTATTACTATCCATATAGTATACATATAGTATACATATAGTATACATTTATACTTATTACATATTATTATACATAGTAGTATACATACAGTATCATTTAATGACATATAGTAGACATGTACTATATATACATATAGGTATCCAAAGGTATACAATAGTATACATTTATACATTGATAGTATACCAAAATAGTTATATGTTAGACATAGTAGATAAAGTATAGTAGACATTTATACTATACAAGATTATGAAGATAGTATAAAAAGTCTACATTATACTATACATATAGTATACATATAGGTATACATAGAGTTACATTTAGAAGTATACAGAGAGGTACAATTAGTATGTACCTGATAGGATACGGTAGTCGATACATATCTAGAAATTATAGTAGTACATATTAGGAGATACATTAGACTATACATTATAGGATACAGATAGGAGACATTGTATACTATAAAATATATGCGACATATAGTAGGACAATTAGTATACAGTTATACAGTGATGAGACTATAGTATTGACATTGATTACAGACATATATAGAAAGATAGTTGAGAAAGAGTAGTGAGACATGGAGACTGAGTGAACAGGAGAGAGACAGAGAGGGAGACAGATGGGATACAGGTGTAGAGACAAAAGGCTTGATACAGGAGAGTGAGACAATGAGAGGAGACAGGGAGGAAGAGACAGAGAGGGAGACAGGGACGAGACAAGAGAGACAGGGGGGACAGAGAGGTGACAGAGAGATGACAGGAGTCGATACAGATATTATGACATATAGTATCTATAGTAAAATTTATACTATTGACATTATATGATACATATAGATACAAATAGTATACATGTATACATATAGAGACATATGTCTACATGTATACTATACATATATTATACATTATAGTATACATATAGATTACATTTAGACTATACAGATAGTATACATATAGTATACATTATAGATAACATTTATACTATACATATAGTATACATATAGTATACATATAGTATACTTTATACTCTTACCTATAGTATACATATAGTATACATATAGTATACATTATATATACATATAGTATACCATATAGTCTACATATAGTATACAGTTATACTATACATATATGTATACATATAGTATACATAAGTTAGATTTTACTATACATAATTAGACATATAGTATTTACTCGAGTATACATTTATACTATACATATAGTATACATAATTTAGTATAGATTTATACTATACATATATTAACATATAGGATACATATATGGTATTACATTGATTACTATACATATAGTTATAAATTATATTATACTATAGTATACATTTAGACCTATACATCTATTCTACATATACTATACATATAGTATTACATTATAGATACATATATTATACATATAGTATAGGATTAACATTTAAGGATGGGGTTGAAAGGCGCCCATTTAGTTTTTCGTTATTTTACAGAAAAGTCAACAAGGTGTTATAACGATTTTAAAACTTAATCTCGTTGGTGTCGGTTTTTGATTGTAAATTCAAAAACGCGTCCCTTTCACTCAGATGCGTTGATATCTCAATAGCAGCAAGAATTAGTTGAAATCGTTCCCACGATAAGGAAGATTAATTATTCAGACGGGAAAGAGAAAAAAAGAAAATGGATAACTTAGGTGAAAATTTTTCAGGCAATGATTGACTACACAATTATACCGCGTTTGCGTTTGTCTTTATTTACGCCCGACCGTTGTGCGGCTGGGTTTTAATTTATACAAAAAAAACCTCTAAAAGAATACAACTGTACAAGAGAT
Source organism: Hymenochirus boettgeri (assembly GCA_019447015.1). Lineage (NCBI taxonomy): Eukaryota > Metazoa > Chordata > Amphibia > Anura > Pipidae > Hymenochirus > Hymenochirus boettgeri. The sequence goes on from JAACNH010002432.1 coordinate 36,958, forward strand.
TTATTTTGGTGTTGTTTTAAAAGTGAACCTTGTGTCTTAACGAATGTGTGTTTGTGCGGGGATAAAAGTGAGGAAAAACGTAATTAGGTTGAAGACATTAAATATGCAAGTAGTAAGGCTCAGGTCACACTGCAACGCACAGGATTTCGCACTCAAAATTGCGCAGCGATATGTGTTTGCGTTTTGCGTTAGCAACGTGGCGTTTTTTGCCGCATGCGTTTTTGCCGTTTTGCGTATGGAAACGTCTTGCATTTAATGCACCCAAAAATGGTGAAACGGAAAGCGCAATTGCTTGAGCTACGGAAAATCGCGGGAAATTTTTTGTGTTCCCGCGATTCCATTTTAGCGCGGGAAAAAACACGACTAGGAGGCATAGCCCTAAAAAATGTTTCTCACTCTTTTACTTGTTTTTAAAGGGAACGGTGTGCTGTTGTGTTGTGTGGACTTTCTTATCCTTCACCATTTATCTCTCAGGAGAGAACATTGTGGTTTAAAACATATGAAACAAGGAAATAAATGATGCCATCGGAGATGGTACTAAGTGGAGGGTTGAGTTTTTAACTAGCGTGAAGGACACAGGTGGTCCGTGTGTTTTACCAATAGAAAACAAAATTACATTAAATCCCAATGTTCTATGGAAAAAGAAAGATGACCGGACCCGGGGGTGTGATATTACAGGGTCCGTTACAATCTCTGTCATGTGAAATAATTACAATTGCCCCCCAGTACAATATCCGCCACTTGAATACATTACGTATGTCATTTAGATTTGGACCATTTTGTCCAAATCTTGATGAGAGAAAAAAAGAAGTGATATATCAGAGGCGGAACGCGAATTTTCCTTGCCCCGACGCTCGCGAACGCTTTCTAACGTCATATTAAAAAAGGCTTTATAAAGGGAATTCCATCACATCCTCTAAATGAAAGTATAAGGCCAGATTCACTTTGCTATTTGGTTATCATCGTGGTACGTGGGCTTTGGCGGAAACGGTTTGACTGCGTTTCTACAGGCTCCCGGCGTCCGTTAATGAGCTCTAAACTGGCCAGGAAACTTAGTGGTCTCTCGCGGAGTCGCTGTAGGTAATGTATGCATTAACTCTTATTGGACTAGAACGGCCTTCCTTTTTTCCCCTTTTTTAAAAGGACTGTAATAGACGGCCAGGTTTCACCGATAATGGAACGGTTAAGAAGAAATCTCAGACCCTTGCGTCAAGTTAGCCGCGTTTCTGTGAGCAGGGTATACTTTACGTAGAGATGGATTACATATTAAAAACAAGAACTCCTGTTTTTGATTGCAAGTAGTAAGTAATACATAGTAATGGCAAAGACCGCGTGATACAGTAGTAAGTATTCACCCTTGTGGAGGAGAAATACGTGGAAAAGTCTCCCTTAATTGCTCCTGATTTCAAGACGCAAACGCCCGAGAGGTAGAGGGGAGAGCACTTGAGCTGTCGAGAGGGCGTCTGGAGAGTTGAGAACCGAATGAACCAGGGACTCCAACCGGAATGTCGGGGGGGGGATGCGATAGAACTTTTCTCTATCGTACATGATTTTACTAATTTCATCCAGAGAAAACAAGATTCACTAGACACAATGTCAGCTGGACTTTTGAAAGCCCCACCCCCCAGTTGGACTTGATACCCCAATGAAAATTAATGAGAGATAATCTGTAGCCAACCAATCAGCTTGAACCTATACTGCCAGTCACCAACGTCAAAAAGAATAAATCGGATTGGTTGCAAACTTTTATGCTATCCTAAGGCAGGCGGACTAGGGTGTGGTGAAGAGAGAGGGTTTGGTAGGGCGACCAAGGTTTGGTTTATAACGAACGATTGGTTTGTAGGGAGAGAAGGTTTGGTAAGCAAGAATGGTTTGGGTTAGGGAGAGAATCGGTTTGGGAAGGAAGACGGTTTGGTAGAGAGGTGAGGAGGACAAGGTGGTTTAAGAAGACGGTTTGGTAGGGAGGACAGGTTTGGTAAAGAAGATGGTTTTGGTAGGGAGAGAACGGTTTGGTAAAGAAGATGGTTTGGTAGGGAGCTAGAAGCCGAGGTTTGGTAAGGAAAGACGGTTTGGTAGAGAGACAAGTTCCGGTAAGAAGATGGTTTTTGGTAGGGGGGAGCACCAGGTTTTTGGTGAAGCAAGACAGAGATGGTTTGGTAGGGACGAGAATGGTTTGGTAAGAAGACGGTTGGTAGGTAGGAAATGGTTTTTGGTAAGAAGACGGTGTGGTTTAGAGAGACACGGTTGGTAAGAAGACGGTTGGTAGGAGACAAGGTTGGTAGAAGACGGTTTGTTAGAGAGACAACGGTTTGGTAAGACCAGGACCAGTTTGGTAGGGAGACATGGTTTGGTATAAGTAGCCGGTTTGGTAGAGTGAGTACAAGTTTGGTAAGATTAGACAGTTTGGTAGGGAGACCAGGGTTGGTAATAAGAGATGGTTTCGGGTTTCTTAGAGAGGACAAGGGTTGGTTAAGAAGACATGGTTGGTAGGGAGACAAGGTTTGGTTAAGAAGACCGGTTGATTTGGTTAGAGAGACAAGTTTGTAAGAAGACAGTTTGGTAGGGAGACAAGGTTTGGTAAGGAAGATAGGTTTGGTGAGAGAGCTAGAGTAGACCAAGGTGTGGGTAAGAAGACCCGGTTTGGAGGGACCGACAAGGTTTGGCCCTAAGAGAGAACGGTTTGGTAGAAGCAGATCAGAGAGACAAGGTTTTGGTAGTTAAGAAGGACAGTTTGTGGGAGACAAATAAGGTTTGTAGAAGAGATGGTTTGGTAGAGGAAAAAGGGTTGGTAAGGAAGACGGTTTGGTAGGGAGAACAAGGTTTGGTAATTGCACAGAACAGTGGTGGGGAGGAGACAAATAGGTTTGGTTAAGAACGGAGAAGAAGGTGGGTGCGGGAGAGACCGAACAAGGTTGGTAGAAGAAACGATCTGTGTGGGATGGCGCAGGAGGGGAGTAAAAGGGTTGGTAGAGATAATCCCCCAGGAAGATGGGTTCGGGAGAGTAGAACAAGCGTCTGGGGGAAGGTAAGAAGACAGGTTTGAGTAGGGAGACAAGGTTTGTGGTAATTGTTTTGGTAAGAGAAGACAGTGTGGTAGGGAGGAGGAGACAAGGTTTGGTAAGAAGACGGTTGTGGTTTGGTAGAGGACAAGGTTTGGTTAAAGAAGCCCGTTGGTAGGGAGACAGTTTGGTAGAAGATGGTTTGTA